>CATORF010000529.1:0-235000 GCA_951804975.1 Anthophora plumipes
TTCTGCATATCAAACGCACTGTGGAGTGGTGAAAACACCAGATAACGTGTTTCTCGCACTAACTAGCTCGAAAAGAGCGATCTCGATGATTCAGCATACTTCGGACAGAAGTCTCACCAAGATTATCGCAAGAAAATGCATATCTCAGCTTGAATCCCCACGAATACCAGGATATCGCTGGTTCTGCATATCAAACGCACTGTGGAGTGGTGAAAACACCAGATAAGGTTTTTCTCGCATTAACTATCTCGAAAAGAGCGATCTCGATGATTCAGCATACTTCGGACAGAAGTCTCACCAAGTTTATCGCAGAAAATGCATATCTCAGCTTGAAACCCCTCGAAAACCAAGATATCTCCTGTTCTGCATATTCAACGAACTGTGGAGTGGTGAAAACCCCAGAAAACGTGTTTCTCGCATTAAATAGCTCGAAAAGAGCGCTCTTGATGTTTCTGCATACTTCGGACAGAAGTCTCACCAAGATTATCGCAGAAAATGCATAACTCAGCTTGAAAACCCTCGAAAACCAAGATATCACCTGTTCTGCATATCCAACGAACTGTGGAGTGGTGAAAACCCCAGAAAACGTGTTTCTCGCATTAAATAGCTCGAAAAGGGCGCTATCGTTGTTTCTGTATTCTTCGAAATGCTGTCTCACCAAGCTTATCGTAGAAAATGCATATCTCAGCTTGAAACCCGACGAAAACCAAAATATCTCCGATTCTGCATATCCAACGAACTGTGGAGAGGTGAAAACACCAGATAACGTGTTTGCGCATTAAATAGCTCGAAACGGGCGATCTCGATGATTCTGCATACTTCGGACAGAAGTCTCACCAAGATTATCGCAGAAATTGCATATCTCAGCTTGAATCCCCACGAAAACCAGGATATCGCTGGTTCTGCATATCAAACGCACTGTGGAGTGGTGAAAACACCAGATAACGTGTTTCTCGCACTAACTAGCTCGAAAAGAGCGATCTCGATGATTCAGCATACTTCGGACAGAAGTCTCACCAAGATTATCGCAAGAAAATGCATATCTCAGCTTAAAACACCACGAAAACCAAGATATCGCCGGTTCTGCATATCAAACGCACTGCGGAGTGCTGAAAACACCAGATAACGTGTTTCTCGCATGAAATAGCTCGAAACGAGCGATCTCGATGATTCGGCATACTTCGGACAGAAGTCTCACCAAAATTATCGAAAAAAATGCATATCTCAGCTTGAAACCCCACCGAAAACCAAGATATCGCTGTGTTCTGCATATCAAACGCACTGTGGAGTGGTGAAAACCCCAGAAAACGTGTTGCTCGCACTAACTAGCTCGAAAAGAGCGATCTCGATGATTCAGCATACTTCGGACAGAAGTCTCACCAAGATTATCGCAAGAAAATGCATATCTCAGCTTGAATCCCCACGAATACCAGGATATCGCTGGTTCTGCATATCAAACGCACTGTGGAGTGGTGAAAACACCAGATAAGGTTTTTCTCGCATTAACTATCTCGAAAAGAGCGATCTCGATGATTCAGCATACTTCGGACAGAAGTCTCACCAAGTTTATCGCAGAAAATGCATATCTCAGCTTGAAACCCCTCGAAAACCAAGATATCACCTGTTCTGCATATCAAACCAACTGTGGAGTGGTGAAAACACCAGACAACGTGTTTCTCGCATTAAATAGATCGAAATGTGCGATCTCGATGATTCTGCATACTTCTAACAGAAGTCTCACCATGATTATCGCAGAAAATGCATATCTCTGCTAGAAACCCCACGAAAACCAAGATATCTCCTGTTCTGCATATCCAACGAACTGTGGAGTGGTGAAAACCCCAGAAAACGTGTTTCTCGCATTAAATAGCTCGAAAAATACGATCTCGATGACTCTGCATACTTCGGATAGAAGTCTCACCAAGATTATCGCAGAAAATGCATATCTCAGCTTGAAACCCCACGAAAACCAAGATATCTCCGGTTCTGCACATCCAACGAACTGTGGTGTGGTGAAAACCCCAGAAAACGTGTTTCTCGCATTAAATAGCTCGAAAAGAGCGCTCTTGATGTTTCTGCATACTTCGGACAGAAGTCTCACCAAGATTATCGCAGAAAATGCATAACTCAGCTTGAAAACCCTCGAAAACCAAGATATCACCTGTTCTGCATATCCAACGAACTGTGGTGTGGTGAAAATCCCAGAAAACGTGTTTCTCGCATTAAATAGGTCGAAAAGAGCGATCTCGATGTTTCTGCATACTTCGGACAGAGGTCTCACAAAGATTATCGCAGAAAATGCATATCTCAGCTTGAAACCCCACGAAAACCAAGATATCTCCGGTTCTGCACATCCAACGAACTGTGGTGTGGTGAAAACCCCAGAAAACGTGTTTCTCGCATTAAATAGCTCGAAAAGAGCGCTCTTGATGTTTCTGCATACTTCGGACAGAAGTCTCACCAAGATTATCGCAGAAAATGCATATCTCAGCTTGAAAACCCTCGAAAACCAAGATATCACCTGTTCTGCATATCCAACGAACTGTGGTGTGGTGAAAACCCCAGAAAACGTGTTTCTCGCATTAAATAGCTCGAAAAGTGCGATCTCGATGATTCTGCATACTTCGGACTGAAGTCTCACCAAGATTATCGTAAAAAATGCATATCTCAGCATGAAACGCCACGAAAACCAAGATTTCGCTGGTACTGCATATCAAACGCACTGTGGAGTGGTGAAAACACCAGATAACGTGTTTCTCGCATTAAATAGCTCGAAAAGTGCGATCTCGATGATTCTGCATACTTCGGACAGAAGTCTCACCATGATTATCGTAAAAAATGCATATCTCAGCTTGAAACCCCACAAAAACCAAGATATCGCTGGTTCTGCATATCAAACGCACTGTAGAGTGGTGAAAACACCAGATAACGTGTTTCTCGCATTAAATAGGTCGAAAAGAGCGATCTCGATGTTTCTGCATACTTCGGACAGAGGTCTCACAAAGATTATGGCAGAAAATGCATATCTCAGCTTGAAACCCCACGAAAACCAAGATATCTCCGGTTCTGCACATCCGACGAACTGTGGTGTATTGAAAACCCCAGAAAACGTGTTTCTCACATTAAATAGCTCGAAATGAGCGCTCTTGATGTTTCTGCATCCTTCGGACTGAAGTCTCACCAAGATTATCGCAGAAAATGCATATCTCTGCTAGAAACCCCACGAAAACCAAGATATCTCCTGTTCTGCATATCAAACGCACTGTGGAGTGGTGAAAACCCCAGAAAACGTGTTCCTCGCAATACATAGCTAGAATAGAGCGATCTCGATGATTCTTCATACTTCGGACAGAAGTCTCACCAAGATTATCGAAGAAAACGCATATCTCAGCTTGAAACCCCACGAAAACCAAAATATCTACTGTTCTGCATATCAAACGCACTGTGGAGTGGTGAAAACACCAGATAACGTGTTTCTCGCACTAACTAGCTCGAAAAGAGCGATCTCGAAGATTCAGCATCCTTCTAACAGAAGTCTCACCAAGATTATCGCAGAAAATGCATATCTCTGCTTGAAACCCCACGAAAACCAAGATATCTACTGTTCTGCATATCCAACGAACTGTGGAGTTGTGAAAACCCCAGAAAACGTGTTTCTCGCATTAAATAGCTCGAAAAGGGCGCTATCGTTGTTTCTGTATTCTTCGAAATGATGTCTCACCAAGCTTATCGTAGAAAATGCATATCTCAGCTTGAAACCCGACGAAAACCAAAATATCTCCGGTTCTGCATATCCAACGAACTGTGGAGAGGTGAAAACACCAGATTACGTGTTTGCGCATTAAATAGCTCGAAACGAGCGATCTCGATGATTCTGCATACTTCGGACAGAAGTCTCACCAAGATTATCGCAGAAATTGCATATCTCAGCTTGAATCCCCACGAAAACCAGGATATCGCTCGTTCTGCATATCAAACGCACTGTGGATTGGTGAAAACACCAGATAACGTGTTTCTCGCACTAACTAGCTCGAAAAGAGCGATCTCGATGATTCAGCATACTTCGGACAGAAGTCTCACCAAGATTATCGCAAGAAAATGCATATCTCAGCTTGAAACCCCACGAAAACCAAGATATCTCCGGTTCTGCACATCCAACGAATTGTGGTGTGGTGAAAACCCCAGAAAACGTGTTTCTCGCATTAAATAGCTTGAAAAGTGCGCTCCTGATGTTTCTCCATACTTCGGACAGAAGTCTCACCAAGATTATCGCAGAAAATGCATATCTCAGCTTGAAACCCCACGAAAACCAAGATATCTCCGGTTCTGCACATCCAACGAACTGTGGTGTATTGAAAACCCCAGAGAACGTGTTTCTCACATTAAATAGCTCGAAATGAGCGCTCTTGATGTTTCTGCATACTTCGGACAGAGGTCTCACAAAGATTATGGCAGAAAATGCATATCTCAGCTTGAAACCCCACGAAAACCAAGATATCTCCGGTTCTGCACATCCAACGAACTGTGGTGTATTGAAAACCCCAGAATACGTGTTTCTCACATTAAATAGCTCGAAATGAGCGATCTAGATGATTCAGCATACTTCTGACAGAAGTCTCACCAAGATTATCGCAGGAAATGCATATCTCAGCTTGAAACCCCACGAAAACCAAGATATCTCCGGTTCTGCATATCAAACCCACTGTGGAGTGGTGAAAACACCAGATAACGTGTTTCTCGCATTAAATAGCTCGAAAAGAGCGATCTCGAAGATTCTGCATACTTCTGACAGAAGTCTCACCAAGATTATCGTAGAAAATGCATATCTCCGCTTGAAACCCGACGAAAACCGAGTTATCTCCGGTTCTGCACATCAAACGTACCGTGAAGGGGAGAAAACACCAGAAAACGTGTTTCGTGCATTAAGTAGCTCGAAAAGAGCGATCTAGATGATTCTGCATGCTTCTGACTGAAGTCTCACCAATATTATCGCAGAAAATGCATATCTCAGCTTGAAACCCCTCGAAAACCAAGATATCACCTGTTCTGCATATCAAACCAACTGTGGAGTGGTGAAAACACCAGACAACGTGTTTCTCGCATTTAATAGATCGAAATGTGCGATCTCGATGATTCTGCATACTTCTAACAGAAGTCTCACCATGATTATCGCAGAAAATGCTTATCTCTGCTAGAAACCCCACGAAAACCAAGATATCTCCGGTTCTGCATATCCAACGAACTGTGGAGAGGTGAAAACACCAGATTACGTGTTTGCGCATTAAATAGCTCGAAACGAGCGATCTCGATGATTCTGCATACTTCGGACAGAAGTCTCACCAAGATTATCGCAGAAATTGCATATCTCAGCTTGAATCCCAACGAAAACCAGGATATCGCTCGTTCTGCATATCAAACGCACTGTGGAGTGGTGAAAAAACCAGATAACGTGTTTCTCGCATTAAATAGCTCGAAAAGAGCGATCTAGATGATTCAGCATACTTCGGACAGAAGTCTCACCAAGATTATCGCAGGAAATGCATATCTCAGCTTGAAACCCCACCGAAAACAAAGATATCGCTGTGTTCTGCATATCAAACGCACTGTGGAGTGGTGAAAACCCCAGAAAACGTGTTGCTCGCATTAAATAGCTCGAAAAGTGCGATCTCGATGATTCTGCATACTTCGGACAGAAGTCTCACCAAGATTATCGCAGAAATTGCATATCTCAGCTTGAATCCCCACGAAAACCAGGATATCGCTGGTTCTGCATATCCAACGAACTGTGGTGTGGTGAAAATCCCAGAAAACGTGTTTCTCGCATTAAATAGGTCGAAAAGAGCGATCTCGATGTTTCTGCATACTTCGGACAGAGGTCTCACAAAGATTACCGCAGAAAATGCATATCTCAGCTTGAAACCCCACGAAAACCAAGATATCTCCGGTTCTGCACATCCAACGAACTGTGGTGTGGTGAAATCCCCAGAAAACGTGTTTCTCGCATTAAATAGCTCGAAAAGAGCGCTCTTGATGTTTCTGCATACTTCGGACAGAAGTCGCACCAAGATTATCGCAGAAAATGCATATCTCAGCTTGAAAACCCTCGAAAACCAAGATATCACCTGTTCTGCATATCCAACGAACTGTGGTGTGGTGAAAACCCCAGAAAACGTGTTTCTCGCATTAAATAGCTCGAAAAGTGCGATCTCGATGATTCTGCATACTTCGGACTGAAGTCTCACCAAGATTATCGTAAAAAATGCATATCTCAGCATGAAACGCCACGAAAACCAAGATTTCGCTGGTACTGCATATCAAACGCACTGTGGAGTGGTGAAAACACCAGATAACGTGTTTCTCGCGTTAAATAGCTCGAAAAGTGCGATCTCGATGATTCTGCATACTTCGGACAGAAGTCTCACCATGATTATCGTAAAAAATGCATATCTCAGCTTGAAACCCCACAAAAACCAAGATATCGCTGGTTCTGCATATCAAACGCACTGTGGAGTGGTGAAAACACCAGATAACGTGTTTCTCGCATTAAATAGGTCGAAAAGAGCGATCTCGATGTTTCTGCATACTTCGGACAGAGGTCTCACAAAGATTATGGCAGAAAATGCATATCTCAGCTTGAAACCCCACGAAAACCAAGATATCTCCGGTTCTGCACATCCGACGAACTGTGGTGTATTGAAAACCCCAGAAAACGTGTTTCTCACATTAAATAGCTCGAAATGAGCGCTCTTGATGTTTCTGCATCCTTCGGACTGAAGTCTCACCAAGATTATCGCAGAAAATGCATATCTCTGCTAGAAACCCCACGAAAACCAAGATATCTCCTGTTCTGCATATCAAACCTACTGTGGAGTGGTGAAAACCCCAGAAAACGTGTTCCTCGCAATACATAGCTAGAATAGAGCGATCTCGATGATTCTTCATACTTCGGACAGAAGTCTCACCAAGATTATCGAAGAAAACGCATATCTCAGCTTGAAACCCCACGAAAACCAAAATATCTACTGTTCTGCATATCAAACGCACTGTGGAGTGGTGAAAACACCAGATAACGTGTTTCTCGCACTAACTAGCTCGAAAAGAGCGATCTCGAAGATTCAGCATACTTCTAACAGAAGTCTCACCAAGATTATCGCAGAAAATGCATATCTCTGCTTGAAACCCCACGAAAACCAAGATATCTACTGTTCTGCATATCCAACGAACTGTGGAGTGGTGAAAACCCCAGAAAACGTGTTTCTCGCATTAAATAGCTCGAAAAGGGCGCTATCGTTGTTTCTGTATTCTTCGAAATGATGTCTCACCAAGCTTATCGTAGAAAATGCATATCTCAGCTTGAAACCCGACGAAAACCAAAATATCTCCGGTTCTGCATATCCAACGAACTGTGGAGAGGTGAAAACACCAGATTACGTGTTTGCGCATTAAATAGCTCGAAACGAGCGATCTCGATGATTCTGCATACTTCGGACAGAAGTCTCACCAAGATTATCGCAGAAATTGCATATCTCAGCTTGAATCCCCACGAAAACCAGGATATCGCTCGTTCTGCATATCAAACGCACTGTGGATTGGTGAAAACACCAGATAACGTGTTTCTCGCACTAACTAGCTCGAAAAGAGCGATCTCGATGATTCAGCATACTTCGGACAGAAGTCTCACCAAGATTATCGCAAGAAAATGCATATCTCAGCTTGAAACCCCACGAAAACCAAGATATCTCCGGTTCTGCACATCCAACGAATTGTGGTGTGGTGAAAACCCCAGAAAACGTGTTTCTCGCATTAAATAGCTCGAAAAGAGCGCTCCTGATGTTTCTCCATACTTCGGACAGAAGTCTCACCAAGATTATCGCAGAAAATGCATATCTCAGCTTGAAACCCCACGAAAACCAAGATATCTCCGGTTCTGCACATCCAACGAACTGTGGTGTATTGAAAACCCCAGAGAACGTGTTTCTCACATTAAATAGCTCGAAATGAGCGCTCTTGATGTTTCTGCATACTTCGGACAGAGGTCTCACAAAGATTATGGCAGAAAATGCATATCTCAGCTTGAAACCCCACGAAAACCAAGATATCTCCGGTTCTGCACATCCAACGAACTGTGGTGTATTGAAAACCCCAGAAAACGTGTTTCTCACATTAAATAGCTCGAAATGAGCGATCTAGATGATTCAGCATACTTCTGACAGAAGTCTCACCAAGATTATCGCAGGAAATGCATATCTCAGCTTGAAACCCCACGAAAACCAAGATATCTCCGGTTCTGCATATCAAACCCACTGTGGAGTGGTGAAAACACCAGATAACGTGTTTCTCGCATTAAATAGCTCGAAAAGAGCGATCTCGAAGATTCTGCATACTTCTGACAGAAGTCTCACCAAGATTATCGCAGAAAATGCATATCTCAGCTTGAAACCCCACGAAAACCAAGATATCTCCGGTTCTGCACATCCAACGAACTGTGGTGTATTGAAAACCCCAGAGAACGTGTTTCTCACATTAAATAGCTCGAAATGAGCGCTCTTGATGTTTCTGCATACTTCGGACAGAGGTCTCACAAAGATTATGGCAGAAAATGCATATCTCAGCTTGAAACCCCACGAAAACCAAGATATCTCCGGTTCTGCATATCCAACGAACTGTGGAGAGGTGAAAACACCAGATTACGTGTTTGCGCATTAAATAGCTCGAAACGAGCGATCTCGATGATTCTGCATACTTCGGACAGAAGTCTCACCAAGATTATCGCAGGAAATGCATATCTCAGCTTGAAACCCGACGAAAACCAAAATATCTCCGGTTCTGCATATCCAACGAACTGTGGAGAGGTGAAAACACCAGATTACGTGTTTGCGCATTAAATAGCTCGAAACGAGCGATCTCGATGATTCTGCATACTTCGGACAGAAGTCTCACCAAGATTATCGCAGAAATTGCATATCTCAGCTTGAATCCCAACGAAAACCAGGATATCGCTCGTTCTGCATATCAAACGCACTGTGGAGTGGTGAAAACCCCAGAAAACGTGTTGCTCGCATTAAATAGCTCGAAAAGTGCGATCTCGATGATTCTGCATACTTCGGACAGAAGTCTCACCAAGATTATCGCAGAAATTGCATATCTCAGCTTGAATCCCCACGAAAACCAGGATATCGCTGGTTCTGCATATCCAACGAACTGTGGTGTGGTGAAAATCCCAGAAAACGTGTTTCTCGCATTAAATAGGTCGAAAAGAGCGATCTCGATGTTTCTGCATACTTCGGACAGAGGTCTCACAAAGATTACCGCAGAAAATGCATATCTCAGCTTGAAACCCCACGAAAACCAAGATATCTCCGGTTCTGCACATCCAACGAACTGTGGTGTGGTGAAAACCCCAGAAAACGTGTTTCTCGCATTAAATAGCTCGAAAAGAGCGCTCTTGATGTTTCTGCATACTTCGGACAGAAGTCGCACCAAGATTATCGCAGAAAATGCATATCTCAGCTTGAAAACCCTCGAAAACCAAGATATCACCTGTTCTGCATATCCAACGAACTGTGGTGTGGTGAAAACCCCAGAAAACGTGTTTCTCGCATTAAATAGCTCGAAAAGTGCGATCTCGATGATTCTGCATTCTTCGGACTGAAGTCTCACCAAGATTATCGTAAAAAATGCATATCTCAGCATGAAACGCCACGAAAACCAAGATTTCGCTGGTACTGCATATCAAACGCACTGTGGAGTGGTGAAAACACCAGATAACGTGTTTCTCGCATTAAATAGCTCGAAAAGTGCGATCTCGATGATTCTGCATACTTCGGACAGAAGTCTCACCATGATTATCGTAAAAAATGCATATCTCAGCTTGAAACCCCACAAAAACCAAGATATCGCTGGTTCTGCATATCAAACGCACTGTGGAGTGGTGAAAACACCAGATAACGTGTTTCTCGCATTAAATAGGTCGAAAAGAGCGATCTCGATGTTTCTGCATACTTCGGACAGAGGTCTCACAAAGATTATGGCAGAAAATGCATATCTCAGCTTGAAACCCCACGAAAACCAAGATATCTCCGGTTCTGCACATCCGACGAACTGTGGTGTATTGAAAACCCCAGAAAACGTGTTTCTCACATTAAATAGCTCGAAATGAGCGCTCTTGATGTTTCTGCATCCTTCGGACTGAAGTCTCACCAAGATTATCGCAGAAAATGCATATCTCTGCTAGAAACCCCACGAAAACCAAGATATCTCCTGTTCTGCATATCAAACCTACTGTGGAGTGGTGAAAACCCCAGAAAACGTGTTCCTCGCAATACATAGCTAGAATAGAGCGATCTCGATGATTCTTCATACTTCGGACAGAAGTCTCACCAAGATTATCGAAGAAAACGCATATCTCAGCTTGAAACCCCACGAAAACCAAAATATCTACTGTTCTGCATATCAAACGAACTGTGGAGTGGTGAAAACACCAGATAACGTGTTTCTCGCACTAACTAGCTCGAAAAGAGCGATCTCGAAGATTCAGCATACTTCTAACAGAAGTCTCACCAAGATTATCGCAGAAAATGCATATCTCTGCTTGAAACTCCACGAAAACCAAGATATCTACTGTTCTGCATATCCAACGAACTGTGGAGTGGTGAAAACCCCAGAAAACGTGTTTCTCGCATTAAATAGCTCGAAAAGGGCGCTATCGTTGTTTCTGTATTCTTCGAAATGATGTCTCACCAAGTTTATCGTAGAAAATGCATATCTCAGCTTGAAACCCGACGAAAACCAAAATATCTCCGGTTCTGCATATCCAACGAACTGTGGAGAGGTGAAAACACCAGATTACGTGTTTGCGCATTAAATAGCTCGAAACGAGCGATCTCGATGATTCTGCATACTTCGGACAGAAGTCTCACCAAGATTATCGCAGAAATTGCATATCTCAGCTTGAATCCCCACGAAAACCAGGATATCGCTCGTTCTGCATATCAAACGCACTGTGGATTGGTGAAAACACCAGATAACGTGTTTCTCGCACTAACTAGCTCGAAAAGAGCGATCTCGATGATTCAGAATACTTCGGACAGAAGTCTCACCAAGATTATCGCAAGAAAATGCATATCTCAGCTTGAAACCCCACGAAAACCAAGATATCTCCGGTTCTGCACATCCAACGAACTGTGGTGTGGTGAAAACCCCAGAAAACGTGTTTCTCGCATTAAATAGCTCGAAAAGAGCGCTCCTGATGTTTCTCCATACTTCGGACAGAAGTCTCTCCAAGATTATCGCAGAAAATGCATATCTCAGCTTGAAACCCCACGAAAACCAAGATATCTCCGGTTCTGCACATCCAACGAACTGTGGTGTATTGAAAACCCCAGAGAACGTGTTTCTCACATTAAATAGCTCGAAATGAGCGCTCTTGATGTTTCTGCATACTTCGGACAGAGGTCTCACAAAGATTATGGCAGAAAATGCATATCTCAGCTTGAAACCCCACGAAAACCAAGATATCTCCGGTTCTGCACATCCAACGAACTGTGGTGTATTGAAAACCCCAGAAAACGTGTTTCTCACATTAAATAGCTCGAAATGAGCGCTCTTGGTGTTTCTGCATCCTTCGGACTGAAGTCTCACCAAGATTATCGCAGAAAATGCATATCTCTGCTAGAAACCCCACGAAAACCAAGATATCGCCGGTTCTGCATATCAAACGCATTGTGGAGTGGTGAAAACACCAGATAACGTGTTTCTCGCATGAAATAGCTCGAAACGGGCGATCTCGATGATTCTGCATACTTCGGACAGAAGTCTCACCAAAATTATCGTAAAAAATGCATATCTCAGCTTGAAACCCCACCGAAAACCAAGATATCCCTGTGTTCTGCATATCAAACGCACTGTGGAGTGGTGAAAACCCCAGAAAACATGTTCCTCGCAATACATAGCTAGAATAGAGCGATCTCGATGATTCTTCATACTTCGGACAGAAGTCTCACCAAGATTATCGCAGAAAACGCATATCTCAGCTTGAAACCCCACGAAAACCAAAATATCTACTGTTCTGCATATCAAACGCACTGTGTAGTGGTGAAAACACCAGATAACGTGTTTCTCGCACTAACTAGCTCGAAAAGAGCGATCTCGAAGATTCAGCATACTTCTAACAGAAGTCTCACCAAGATTATCGCAGAAAATGCATATCTCTGCTTGAAACCCCACGAAAACCAAGATATCTACTGTTTTGCATATCCAACGAACTGTGGAGTGGTGAAAACCCCAGAAAACGTGTTTCTCGCATTAAATAGCTCGAAAAGGGCGCTATCGTTGTTTCTGTATTCTTCGAAATGATGTCTCACCAAGCTTATCGTAGAAAATGCATATCTCAGCTTGAAACCCGACGAAAACCAAAATATCTCCGATTCTGCATATCCAACGAACTGTGGAGAGGTGAAAACACCAGATAACGTGTTTGCGCATTAAATAGCTCGAAACGGGCGATCTCGATGATTCTGCATACTTCGGACAGAAGTCTCACCAAGATTATCGCAGAAATTGCATATCTCAGCTTGAATCCCCACGAAAACCAGGATATCGCTGGTTCTGCATATCAAACGCACTGTGGAGTGGTGAAAACACCAGATAACGTGTTTCTCGCACTAACTAGCTCGAAAAGAGCGATCTCGATGATTCAGCATACTTCGGACAGAAGTCTCACCAAGATTATCGCAAGAAAATGCATATCTCAGCTTAAAACACCACGAAAACCAAGATATCGCCGGTTCTGCATATCAAACGCACTGCGGAGTGCTGAAAACACCAGATAACGTGTTTCTCGCATGAAATAGCTCGAAACGAGCGATCTCGATGATTCGGCATACTTCGGACAGAAGTCTCACCAAAATTATCGTAAAAAATGCATATCTCAGCTTGAAACCCCACCGAAAACCAAGATATCGCTGTGTTCTGCATATCAAACGCACTGTGGAGTGGTGAAAACCCCAGAAAACGTGTTGCTCGCATTAAATAGCTCGAAAAGTGCGATCTCGATGATTCTGCATACTTCGGACAGAAGTCTCACCAAGATTATCGCAGAAATTGCATATCTCAGCTTGAATCCCCACGAAAACCAGGATATCGCTGGTTCTGCATATCAAACGCACTGTGGAGTGGTGAAAACACCAGATAAGGTTTTTCTCGCATTAACTATCTCGAAAAGAGCGATCTCGATGATTCAGCATACTTCGGACAGAAGTCTCACCAAGTTTATCGCAGAAAATGCATATCTCAGCTTGAAACCCCTCGAAAACCAAGATATCACCTGTTCTGCATATCAAACCAACTGTGGAGTGGTGAAAACACCAGACAACGTGTTTCTCGCATTAAATAGATCGAAATGTGCGATCTCGATGATTCTGCATACTTCTAACAGAAGTCTCACCATGATTATCGCAGAAAATGCATATCTCTGCTAGAAACCCCACGAAAACCAAGATATCTCCTGTTCTGCATATCCAACGAACTGTGGAGTGGTGAAAACCCCAGAAAACGTGTTTCTCGCATTAAATAGCTCGAAAAATACGATCTCGATGACTCTGCATACTTCGGATAGAAGTCTCACCAAGATTATCGCAGAAAATGCATATCTCAGCTTGAAACCCCACGAAAACCAAGATATCTCCGGTTCTGCACATCCAACGAACTGTGGTGTGGTGAAAACCCCAGAAAACGTGTTTCTCGCATTAAATAGCTCGAAAAGAGCGCTGTTGATGTTTCTGCATACTTCGGACAGAAGTCTCACCAAGATTATCGCAGAAAATGCATATCTCAGCTTGAAAACCCTCGAAAACCAAGATATCACCTGTTCTGCATATCCAAGGAACTGTGGTGTGGTGAAAATCCCAGAAAACGTGTTTCTCGCATTAAATAGGTCGAAAAGAGCGATCTCGATGTTTCTGCATACTTCGGACAGAGGTCTCACCAAGATTATCGCAGAAAATGCATATCTCAGCTTGAAACCCCACGAAAACCAAGATATCTCCGGTTCTGCACATCCAACGAACTGTGGTGTGGTGAAAACCCCAGAAAACGTGTGTCTCGCATTAAATAGCTCGAAAAGAGCGCTCTTGATGTTTCTGCATACTTCGGACAGAAGTCTCACCAAGATTATCGCAGAAAATGCATATCTCAGCTTGAAAACCCTCGAAAACCAAGATATCACCTGTTCTGCATATCCAACGAACTGTGGTGTGGTGAAAACCCCAGAAAACGTGTTTCTCGCATTAAATAGCTCGAAAAGTGCGATCTCGATGATTCTGCATACTTCGGACTGAAGTCTCACCAAGATTATCGTAAAAAATGCATATCTCAGCATGAAACCCCACAAAAACCAAGATATCGCTGGTTCTGCATATCAAACGCACTGTGGAGTGGTGAAAACACCAGATAACGTGTTTCTCGCATTAAATAGGTCGAAAAGAGCGATCTCGATGTTTCTGCATACTTCGGACAGAGGTCTCACAAAGATTATGGCAGAAAATGCATATCTCAGCTTGAAACCCCACGAAAACCAAGATATCTCCGGTTCTGCACATCCGACGAACTGTGGTGTATTGAAAACCCCAGAAAACGTGTTTCTCACATTAAATAGCTCGAAATGAGCGCTCTTGATGTTTCTGCATCCTTCGGACTGAAGTCTCACCAAGATTATCGCAGAAAAAGCATATCTCTGCTAGAAACCCCACGAAAACCAAGATATCTCCTGTTCTGCATATCAAACGCACTGTGGAGTGGTGAAAACCCCAAAAAACGTGTTCCTCGCAATACATAGCTAGAATAGAGCGATCTCGATGATTCTTCATACTTCGGACAGAAGTCTCACCAGGATTATCGAAGAAAACGCATATCTCAGCTTGAAACCCCACGAAAACCAAAATATCTACTGTTCTGCATATCAAACGCACTGTGGAGTGGTGAAAACACCAGATAACGTGTTTCTCGCACTAACTAGCTCGAAAAGAGCGATCTCGAAGATTCAGCATACTTCTAACAGAAGTCTCACCAAGATTATCGCAGAAAATGCATATCTCTGCTTGAAACCCCACGAAAACCAAGATATCTACTGTTCTGCATATCCAACGAACTGTGGAGTGGTGAAAACCCCAGAAAACGTGTTTCTCGCATTAAATAGCTCGAAAAGGGCGCTATCGTTGTTTCTGTATTCTTCGAAATGATGTCTCACCAAGCTTATCGTAGAAAATGCATATCTCAGCTTGAAACCCGACGAAATCCAAGATGTCGCCGGTTCTGCAAATCAAACGCACTGTGGAGTGGTGAAAACCCCAGAAAACGTATTTCTCGAATTACATAGCTCGAGAAGAGCGATCTAGATGATTCTGCATACTTCTGACTGAAGTCTCACCAATATTATCGCAGAAAATGCATATCTCAGCTTGAAACCCGACGAAAACCATGATGTCGCCATTTCTGCATATCAATCGCACTGTGGGGTGGTGAAAACACCAGAAAACGTGTTACTCGCATTAACTAGCTCGAAAAGAGCGTTCGAGATGATTCTGCATACATCAGAGAGAAGACTCACCAAGATTATCGCAGAAGATTCATATCTCAGCTTGAAACCTCACGAAAATCAAGATGTCGCCGGTTCTGCATATCAAACGCACTGTGGAGTCGTGAAAACAACCAGACAACGTGTTGCTCGCATTAAATAGCTCGAAACGAGCGATCTAGGTGATTCTTTATACTTCTGACTGAAGTCTCACCAATATTATCGCAGAAAATGCATATCTCAGTTCGAAACCTCACGAAAACCAAGTTATCTCCGGTTCTGCACATCAAACGTACTGTGGAGTGGTGAAAACACCAGATAACGTGTTTCTCGCATTAAATAGCTCGCAAAGAGGGATCTCGATGATTCTGCATACTTCTGACAGAAGACCCACCATGGTTATCGTAGAAAATGCATATCTCAGCTGCAAACACCACGAAAACAAGATATCGCCGGTTCTGCATGTCAAACGTACTGTTGGGTGGTGAAGACACCAGAAAACGTGTTTCTCGCATTAAATAGCTCGAAAAGAGCGATCTAGATGATTCTGCATACTTCTGACAGAAGACTCACCATGGTTATCGTAGAAAATGCATATCTCAGCTGCAAACACCCCGAAAACAAGATGTCGCCGGCTCTGCATGTCAAACGTACTGTTGGGTGGTGAAGACACCAGAAAACGTGTTTCTCGCATTAAATAGCTCGAAAAGAGCGATCTAGATGATTCTGCATACTTCTGACTGAAGTCTCACCAAGATAATCGCAGAAAATGCATATCTCAGCTTGAAAGCCGACCGAAACCAAGATATCTCCGGTTCTGCATGTCAAACGTACTGTGGAGTGGTGAATACACCAGAAAACGTGTTTCTCGCATAAAATAGCTCGAAAAGAGCGATCTAGATGATTCTACATACTTCTGACAGAAGACTCACCAAGATTATCGCAGAAAATGCATATCTCAGCTGGAAACACCACGGAAATCAAGATATCGGCGGTTCTGCATAACAAACGCACTGTGGAATGTTGAAAACACCAGAAAACTTGTTTTTTCGCATTAAATAGCTCGAAACGAGCGATCTAGATGATTCTTTATACTTCCAACTGAAGTCTCACCAAGATTATCGTAGAAGATTCATATCTCAGCTTGAAACCTCACGAAAATCAAGATGTCGCCGGTTCTGCATATCAAACGCACCGTGGAGTCGTGAAAACAACCAGACAACGTGTTGCTCGCATTAAATAGCTCGAAACGAGCGATCTAGGTGATTCTTTATACTTCTGACTGAAGTCTCACCAATATTATCGCAGAAAATGCATATCTCAGCTTGAAACCTCACGAAAACCAAGTTATCTCCGGTTCTGCACATCAAACGTACTGTGGAGTGGTGAAAACACCAGATAACGTGTTTCTCGCATTAAATAGCTCGCAAAGAGGGATCTCGAAGATTCTGCAAACTTCTGACAGAAGACCCACCATGGTTATCGTAGAAAATGCATATCTCAGCTGCAAACACCACGAAAACAAGATGTCGCCGGTTCTGCATGTCAAACGTACTGTTGGGTGGTGAAAACACAAGAAAACGTGTTTCTCGCATTAAATAGCTCGACAAGAGCGATCTAGATGATTCTGCATACTTCTGACTGAAGTCTCACCAGGATAATCGCAGAAAATGCATATCTCAGCTTGAAACCCGACGAAATCCAAGATGTCGCCGGTTCTGCACATAAAACGTTCTATGGAATGGTGAAAACACCAGAAAACGTGTTTCTCGCATTATGTACATCGAAACGAGCGATCTAGATGATTCTGCATACTTCTAACTGAAGTCTCACCAATATTATCGCAAAAAATGCATATCTCACCTTGAAACATCATGAAAATCAAGATGACACCGGTTCTGCATATCAAACGCACTGTGGAGTGGTGAAAACAACCAGATAACGTGTTTCTCGCATTAAATTGCTCGAAAAGAGCGATCCCGATGATTCTGCATACTTCTGACAGAAGTCTCACCAAGATTATCGTAGAAAATGCATATCCCAGCTTGATACCCGACGAAAGCCAAGATGTCGCCGGTTCTGCATATCAAACGCACTGTGGAGTGGTGAAAACACCAGATAACGTGCTTCTCGCATTAAACAGCTCGAATAGAGCGTTCTCGATGATTCTGCATACTTCTGACAGAAGAATCACCAAGATTATCGCAGGAAATGCATGTCTCAGCTTGAAACCCGACCGAAACCAAGATATCTTCGGTTCTGCATGTCAAACATACTGTGGAGTGGTGAATAGACCAGAAAACGTGTTTCTCGCATTAAACAGCTCGAAAAGAGCGTTCTCGATGATTCTGCATACTTCTGACTGAAGTCTCACCAATATTATCGCAGAAAATGCATATCTCAGCTTGAAACCCGACCGAAACCAAGATATCTACGGTTCTGCATATCAAACGCACTGTGGGGTGGTGAAAACACAAGAAAACGTGTTTCTCGCATTAAATAGCTCGACAAGAGCGATCTAGATGATACTGCATACTTCTCATAGATGAAACACAAAGATTATCGCAGAAATTGCATATTTCAGCTGGAAACCCCACGAAAACCAAGTTATCGGCGGCTCTACATATCAAACGCACTGTGGAGTGGTCAAAACACCAGAAAACGTGTTACTCGCATTAACTAGCTCAAAACAGCGTTCTGGATGATTCTGCATACCTCTCATAGATGAAACACCAAGATTATCGCAGAAAATGCATATCTCAGCTGGAAACCCCACGAAAACCCAGATATCGCTGGTTCTGCATATCAAACGCACTGTGGAGCGCTGAAAACACCAGAAAACGTGTTACTCGCATTAACTAGCTCAAAACAGCCTTCTGGATGATTCTGCATACTTCTCATAGATGAAACACCAAGATTATCGCAGAAAATGCATATTTGAGCTGGAAACCCCACGAAAACCCAGATATCGCTGGTACTGCATATCAAACGCACTGTGGAGCGCTGAAAACACCCGATAACGTGTTTGTCGCATTAAATAGCTCGAAACATGCAATCTAGATGATTCTGCATACTTCTGAGAGAAGATTCACCAAGATTATCGCAGAAAATGCATACCTCAGCTGGAAACCCTACGAAAACTAAGATATCGCCGGTTCTGCATATCAGACGCACCGTGGAGTGGTGAAAACACCAGAAAACGTGTTACTCGCATTAACTAGCTCGAAAAGAGCGTTCTGGATGATTCTGCATACTTCTTATAGATGAAACACAAAGATTATCGCAGAAAATGCATTTTTCAGCTGGAAACCCCACGAAAACCAAGTTATCGGCGGCTCTACATATCAAACGCACTGTGGAGTGGTGAAAACACCTGAAAACGTGTTTCTCGCATTAAATAGCTCGAAAAGAGCGATCTCGATGATTCTGCACACTTCGGACAGAAGTCTCACCAAGATTATCGTAAAAAATGCATATCTCAGCTCAAAACCCCACGAAAGCCAAGATATCGCTGGTTCTGCATATCAAGCGCACTGTGGAGTGGTGAAAACACCAGATATGGTTTTTCTCGCATTAACCAGCTCGAAAAGAGCGATCTCGATGATTCGGCATACTTCGGACAGAAGTCTCTCCAAGTTTATCGCAGAAAATGCATATCTCAGCTTGAAACCCCTCGAAAACCAAGATATCACCTGTTCTGCATATCCAACGAACTGTGGTGTCGTGAAAACCCCAGAAAACGTGTTTCTCGCATTAAATAGCTCGAAAAGAGCGATCTCGATGATTCTGCACACTTCGGACAGAAGTCTCACCAAGATTATCGCAGACAATGCATATCTCAGCTTGAAACCCCACGAAAACCAAGATATCGCCGGTTCTGCATATCATACGCACTGTGGAGTGGTGAAAACACTAGATAACGTGTTTCTCGCATTAAATAGGTCCAAACGAGCGTTCTGGATGATTCTGCATACTTCTCATAGATGAAACACAAAGATTATCGCAGAAAATGCATATCTCAGCTTGAAACCCCACGAAAACCAAGATATCGCTGGTTCTGCATATCAAACCCACAGTGGAGTGGTGAAAACACCTGATAAAGTGTCTCTCGCATTAAATAGCTCGAAAAGAGCGATCTAGATATTTCAGCATACTTCGGACAGAAGTCTCACCAAGATTATCGCAGAAAATGCATATCTCAGCTTGAAACCCCACGAAAACCAAGATATCGCTGGTACTGCATATCAAACGCTCTGTGGAGTGGTGAAAACACTAGATAACGTGTTTCTCGCATTAAATAGGTCCAAACGAGCGTTCTGGATGATTCTGCATACTTCTCATAGATGAAACACAAAGATTATCGCAGAAATTGCATATTTCAGCTGGAAACCCCACGAAAATCAAGTTATCGGCGGCTCTACATATCAAACGCACTGTGGAGTGGTCAAAACACCAGAAAACGTGTTACTCGCATTAACTAGCTCAAAACAGCGTTCTGGATGATTCTGCATACTTCTCATAGATGAAACACCAAGATTATCGCAGAAAATGCATATCTCAGCTGGAAACCCCACGAAAACCCAGACATCGCTGGTTCTGCATATCAAACGCACTGTGGAGCGCTGAAAACACCAGAAAACGTGTTACTCGCATTAACTAGCTCAAAACAGCGTTCTGGATGATTCTGCATACTTCTCATAGATGAAACACCAAGATTATCGCAGAAAATGCATATTTGAGGTGGAAACCCCACGAAAACCCAGATATCGCTGGTACTGCATATCAAACGCACTGTGGAGCGCTGAAAACACCAGATAACGTGTTTGTCGCATTAAATAGCTCGAAACGTGCAATCTAGATGATTCTGCATACTTCTGAGAGAAGATTCACCAAGATTATCGCAGAAAATGCATACCTCAGCTGGAAACCCCACGAAAACCAAGATATCGCCGGTTCTGCATATCAGACGCACCGTGGAGTGGTGAAAACACCAGCAAACGTGTTACTCGCATTAACTAGCTCGAAAAGAGCGTTCTGGATGATTCTGCATACTTCTCATAGATGAAACACAAAGATTATCGCAGAAAATGCATATTTCAGCTGGAAACCCCACGAAAACCAAGTTATCGGCGGCTCTACATATCAAACGCACTGTGGAGTGGTGAAAACACCTGAAAACGTGTTTCTCGCATTAAATAGCTCGAAAAGAGCGATCTCGATGATTCTGCACACTTCGGACAGAAGTCTCACCAAGATTATCGTAAAAAATGCATATCTCAGCTCAAAACCCCACGAAAGCCAAGATATCGCTGGTTCTGCATATCAAGCGCACTGTGGAGTGGTGAAACCACCAGATATGGTTTTTCTCGCATTAACCAGCTCGAAAAGAGCGATCTCGATGATTCGGCATACTTCGGACAGAAGTCTCTCCAAGTTTATCGCAGAAAATGCATATCTCAGCTTGAAACCCCTCGAAAACCAAGATATCACCTGTTCTGCATATCCAACGAACTGTGGTGTCGTGAAAACCCCAGAAAACGTGTTTCTCGCATTAAATAGCTCGAAAAGAGCGATCTCGATGATTCTGCACACTTCGGACAGAAGTCTCACCAAGATTATCGCAGACAATGCATATCTCAGCTTGAAACCACACGAAAACCAAGATATCGCCGGTTCTGCATATCAAACGCTCTGTGGAGTGGCGAAAACACCAGATAACGTGTTTCTCGCATTAAATAGCTCGAAAAGGGCGATCTCGATGATTCTGCATACTTCGGACAGAAGTCTCACCAAGATTATCGCAGAAAATGCATATCTCAGCTTGAAACCCCACGAAAACCAAGATATCGCTGGTACTGCATATCAAACGCTCTGTGGAGTGGTGAAAACACCAGATAACGTGCTTCTCGCATTAAACAGCTCGAATAGAGCGTTCTCGATGATTCTGCATACTTCTGACAGAAGAATCACCAAGATTATCGCAGGAAATGCATGTCTCAGCTTGAAACCCGACCGAAACCAAGATATCTTCGGTTCTGCATGTCAAACATACTGTGGAGTGGTGAATAGACCAGAAAACGTGTTTCTCGCATTAAACAGCTCGAAAAGAGCGTTCTCGATGATTCTGCATACTTCTGACTGAAGTCTCACCAATATTATCGCAGAAAATGCATATCTCAGCTTGAAACCCGACCGAAACCAAGATATCTACGGTTCTGCATATCAAACGCACTGTGGGGTGGTGAAAACACAAGAAAACGTGTTTCTCGCATTAAATAGCTCGACAAGAGCGATCTAGATGATACTGCATACATCTTACTGAAGTCTCACCATGATAATCGCAGAAAATGCATATCTCAGCTTGAAACCCGACGAAATCCAAGATGTCGCCGGTTCTGCAAATCAAACGCACTGTGGAGTGGTGAAAACCCCAGAAAACGTATTTCTCGAATTACATAGCTCGAGAAGAGCGATCTAGATGATTCTGCATACTTCTGACTGAAGTCTCACCAATATTATCGCAGAAAATGCATATCTCAGCTTGAAACCCGACGAAAACCATGATGTCGCCATTTCTGCATATCAATCGCACTGTGGGGTGGTGAAAACACCAGAAAACGTGTTACTCGCATTAACTAGCTCGAAAAGAGCGTTCTGGATGATTCTGCATACTTCTCATAGATGAAACACAAAGATTATCGCAGAAATTGCATATTTCAGCTGGAAACCCCACGAAAACCAAGTTATCGGCGGCTCTACATATCAAACGCACTGTGGAGTGGTCAAAACACCAGAAAACGTGTTACTCGCATTAACTAGCTCAAAACAGCGTTCTGGATGATTCTGCATACCTCTCATAGATGAAACACCAAGATTATCGCAGAAAATGCATATCTCAGCTGGAAACCCCACGAAAACCCAGATATCGCTGGTTCTGCATATCAAACGCACTGTGGAGCGCTGAAAACACCAGAAAACGTGTTACTCGCATTAACTAGCTCAAAACAGCGTTCTGGATGATTCTGCATACTTCTCATAGATGAAACACCAAGATTATCGCAGAAAATGCATATTTGAGCTGGAAACCCCACGAAAACCCAGATATCGCTGGTACTGCATATCAAACGCACTGTGGAGCGCTGAAAACACCAGATAACGTGTTTGTCGCATTAAATAGCTCGAAACGTGCAATCTAGATGATTCTGCATACTTCTGAGAGAAGATTCACCAAGATTATCGCAGAAAATGCATACCTCAGCTGGAAACCCTACGAAAACCAAGATATCGCCGGTTCTGCATATCAGACGCACCGTGGAGTGGTGAAAACACCAGAAAACGTGTTACTCGCATTAACTAGCTCGAAAAGAGCGTTCTGGATGATTCTGCATACTTCTCATAGATGAAACACAAAGATTATCGCAGAAAATGCATATTTCAGCTGGAAACCCCACGAAAACCACGTTATCGGCGGCTCTACGTATCAAACGCACTGTGGAGTGGTGAAAACACCTGAAAACGTGTTTCTCGCATTAAATAGCTCGAAAAGAGCGATCTCGATGATTCTGCACACTTCGGACAGAAGTCTCACCAAGATTATCGTAAAAAATGCATATCTCAGCTCAAAACCCCACGAAAGCCAAGATATCGCTGGTTCTGCATATCAAGCGCACTGTGGAGTGGTGAAACCACCAGATATGGTTTTTCTCGCATTAACCAGCTCGAAAAGAGCGATCTCGATGATTCGGCATACATCGGACAGAAGTCTCTCCAAGTTTATCGCAGAAAATGCATATCTCAGCTTGAAACCCCTCGAAAACCAAGATATCACCTGTTCTGCATATCCAACGAACTGTGGTGTCGTGAAAACCCCAGAAAACGTGTTTCTCGCATTAAATAGCTCGAAAAGAGCGATCTCGATGATTCTGCACACTTCGGACAGAAGTCTCACCAAGATTATCGCAGACAATGCATATCTCAGCTTGAAACCACACGAAAACCAAGATATCGCCGATTCTGCATATCATACGCACTGTGGAGTGGTGAAAACACTAGATAACGTGTTTCTCGCATTAAATAGGTCCAAACGAGCGTTCTGGATGATTCTGCATACTTCTCATAGATGAAACACAAAGATTATCGCAGAAAATGCATATCTCAGCTTGAAACCCCACGAAAACCAAGATATCGCTGGTTCTGCATATCAAACCCACAGTGGAGTGGTGAAAACACCTGATAAAGTGTCTCTCGCATTAAATAGCTCGAAAAGAGCGATCTAGATGTTTCAGCATACTTCGGACAGAAGTCTCACCAAGATTATCGCAGAAAATGCATATCTCAGCTTGAAACCCCACGAAAACCAAGATATCGCTGGTACTGCATATCAAACGCTCTGTGGAGTGGCGAAAACACCAGATAACGTGTTTCTCGCATTAAATAGCTCGAAAAGGGCGATCTCGATGATTCTGCATACTTCGGACAGAAGTCTCACCAAGATTATCGCAGAAAATGCATATCTCAGCTTGAAACCCCACGAAAACCAAGATATCGCTGGTACTGCATATCAAACGCTCTGTGGAGTGGTGAAAACACCAGATAACGTGCTTCTCGCATTAAACAGCTCGAATAGAGCGTTCTCGATGATTCTGCATACTTCTGACAGAAGAATCACCAAGATTATCGCAGGAAATGCATGTCTCAGCTTGAAACCCGACCGAAACCAAGATATCTTCGGTTCTGCATGTCAAACATACTGTGGAGTGGTGAATAGACCAGAAAACGTGTTTCTCGCATTAAACAGCTCGAAAAGAGCGTTCTCGATGATTCTGCATACTTCTGACTGAAGTCTCACCAATATTATCGCAGAAAATGCATATCTCAGCTTGAAACCCGACCGAAACCAAGATATCTACGGTTCTGCATATCAAACGCACTGTGGGGTGGTGAAAACACAAGAAAACGTGTTTCTCGCATTAAATAGCTCGACAAGAGCGATCTAGATGATACTGCATACATCTTACTGAAGTCTCACCATGATAATCGCAGAAAATGCATATCTCAGCTTGAAACCCGACGAAATCCAAGATGTCGCCGGTTCTGCAAATCAAACGCACTGTGGAGTGGTGAAAACCCCAGAAAACGTATTTCTCGAATTACATAGCTCGAGAAGAGCGATCTAGATGATTCTGCATACTTCTGACTGAAGTCTCACCAATATTATCGCAGAAAATGCATATCTCAGCTTGAAACCCGAAGAAAACCATGATGTCGCCATTTCTGCATATCAATCGCACTGTGGGGTGGTGAAAACACCAGAAAACGTGTTACTCGCATTAACTAGCTCGAAAAGAGCGTTCTGGATGATTCTGCATACTTCTCATAGATGAAACACAAAGATTATCGCAGAAATTGCATATTTCAGCTGGAAACCCCACGAAAACCAAGTTATCGGCGGCTCTACATATCAAACGCACTGTGGAGTGGTCAAAACACCAGAAAACGTGTTACTCGCATTAACTAGCTCAAAACAGCGTTCTGGATGATTCTGCATACCTCTCATAGATGAAACACCAAGATTATCGCAGAAAATGCATATCTCAGCTGGAAACCCCACGAAAACCCAGATATCGCTGGTTCTGCATATCAAACGCACTGTGGAGCGCTGAAAACACCAGAAAACGTGTTACTCGCATTAACTAGCTCAAAACAGCGTTCTGGATGATTCTGCATACTTCTCATAGATGAAACACCAAGATTATCGCAGAAAATGCATATTTGAGCTGGAAACCCCACGAAAACCCAGATATCGCTGGTACTGCATATCAAACGCACTGTGGAGCGCTGAAAACACCAGAAAACGTGTTACTCGCATTAACTAGCTCAAAACAGCGTTCTGGATGATTCTGCATACCTCTCATAGATGAAACACAAAGATTATCGCAGAAAATGCATTTTTCAGCTGGAAACCCCACGAAAACCAAGTTATCGGCGGCTCTACATATCAAACGCACTGTGGAGTGGTGAAAACACCTGAAAACGTGTTTCTCGCATTAAATAGCTCGAAAAGAGCGATCTCGATGATTCTGCACACTTCGGACAGAAGTCTCACCAAGATTATCGTAAAAAATGCATATCTCAGCTCAAAACCCCACGAAAGCCAAGATATCGCTGGTTCTGCATATCAAGCGCACTGTGGAGTGGTGAAAACACCAGATATGGTTTTTCTCGCATTAACCAGCTCGAAAAGAGCGATCTCGATGATTCGGCATACTTCGGACAGAAGTCTCTCCAAGTTTATCGCAGAAAATGCATATCTCAGCTTGAAACCCCTCGAAAACCAAGATATCACCTGTTCTGCATATCCAACGAACTGTGGTGTCGTGAAAACCCCAGAAAACGTGTTTCTCGCATTAAATAGCTCGAAAAGAGCGATCTCGATGATTCTGCACACTTCGGACAGAAGTCTCACCAAGATTATCGCAGACAATGCATATCTCAGCTTGAAACCCCACGAAAACCAAGATATCGCTGGTACTGCATATCAAACGCTCTGTGGAGTGGTGAAAACACTAGATAACGTGTTTCTCGCATTAAATAGGTCTAAACGAGCGTTCTGGATGATTCTGCATACTTCTCATATATGAAACACAAAGATTATCGCAGAAATTGCATATTTCAGCTGGAAACCCCACGAAAATCAAGCTATCGGCGGCTCTACATATCAAACGCACTGTGGAGTGGTCAAAACACCAGAAAACGTGTTACTCGCATTAACTAGCTCAAAACAGCGTTCTGGATTATTCTGCATACCTCTCATAGATGAAACACCAAGATTATCGCAGAAAATGCATATCTCAGCTGGAAACCCCACGAAAACCCAGATATCGCTGGTTCTGCATATCAAACGCACTGTGGAGCGCTGAAAACACCAGAAAACGTGTTACTCGCATTAACTAGCTCAAAACAGCGTTCTGGATGATTCTGCATACTTCTCATAGATGAAACACCAAGATTATCGCAGAAAATGCATATTTGAGCTGGAAACCCCACGAAAACCCAGATATCGCTGGTACTGCATATCAAACGCACTGTGGAGCGCTGAAAACACCAGATAACGTGTTTGTCGCATTAAATAGCTCGAAACGTGCAATCTAGATGATTCTGCATACTTCTGAGAGAAGATTCACCAAGATTATCGCAGAAAATGCATACCTCAGCTGGAAACCCTACGAAAACCAAGATATCGCCGGTTCTGCATATCAGACGCACCGTGGAGTGGTGAAAACACCAGAAAACGTGTTACTCGCATTAACTAGCTCGAAAAGAGCGTTCTGGATGATTCTGCATACTTCTCATAGATGAAACACAAAGATTATCGCAGAAAATGCATATTTCAGCTGGAAACCCCACGAAAACCAAGTTATCGGCGGCTCTACATATCAAACGCACTGTGGAGTGGTGAAAACACCTGAAAACGTGTTTCTCGCATTAAATAGCTCGAAAAGAGCGATCTCGATGATTCTGCACACTTCGGACAGTAGTCTCACCAAGATTATCGTAAAAAATGCATATCTCAGCTCAAAACCCCACGAAAGCCAAGATATCGCTGGTTCTGCATATCAAGCGCACTGTGGAGTGGTGAAACCACCAGATATGGTTTTTCTCGCATTAACCAGCTCGAAAAGAGCGATCTCGATGATTCGGCATACTTCGGACAGAAGTCTCACCAAGATTATCGCAGAAAATGCATATCTCAGCTTGAAACCCCACGAAAACCAAGATATCGCCGGTTCTGCATATCATTCGCACTGTGGAGTGTTGAAAACACTAGATAACGTGTTTCTCGCATTAAATAGGTCCAAACGAGCGTTCTGGATGATTCTGCATACTTCTCATAGATGAAACACAAAGATTATCGCAGAAAATGCATATCTCAGCTTGAAACCCCACGAAAACCAAGATATCGCTGGTTCTGCATATCAAACCCACAGTGGAGTGGTGAAAACACCTGATAAAGTGTCTCTCGCATTAAATAGCTCGAAAAGAGCGATCTAGATGTTTCAGCATACTTCGGACAGAAGTCTCACCAAGATTATCGCAGAAAATGCATATCTCAGCTTGAAACCCCACGAAAACCAAGATATCGCTGGTACTGCATATCAAACGCTCTGTGGAGTGGCGAAAACACCAGATAACGTGTTTCTCGCATTAAATAGCTCGAAAAGGGCGATCTCGATGATTCTGCATACTTCGGACAGAAGTCTCACCAAGATTATCGCAGAAAATGCATATCTCAGCTTGAAACCCCACGAAAACCAAGATATCGCTGGTACTGCATATCAAACGCTCTGTGGAGTGGTGAAAACACCAGATAACGTGTTTCTCGCATTAAATAGCTCGAAAAGAGCGATCTCGATGATTCTGCATACTTCGGACAGAAGTCTCACCAAGATTATCGCAGAAAATGCATATCTCAGCTTGAAACCCCACGAAAACCAAGATATCGCTGGTACTGCATATCAAACGCTCTGTGGAGTGGTGAAAACACCAGATAACGTGTTTCTCGCATTAAATAGCTCGAAAAGAGCGATCTCGATGATTCAGCATACTTCGGACAGAAGTCTCTCCAAGTTTATCGCAGAAAATGCATATCTCAGCTTGAAACCCCTCGAAAACCAAGATATCACCTGTTCTGCATATCCAACGAACTGTGGTGTCGTGAAAACGCCAGAAAACGTGTTTCTCGCATTAAATAGCTCGAAAAGAGCGATCTCGATGATTCTGCACACTTCAGACAGAAGTCTCACCAAGATTATCGCAGACAATGCATATCTCATCTTGAAACCCCACGAAAACCAAGATATTGCCGGTTCTGCATATCATACGCACTGTGGAGTGGTGAAAACACTAGATAACGTGTTTCTCGCATTAAATAGGTCGAAACGAGCGATCTCGATGATTAAGCATACTTCGGACAGAAGTCTCACCAAGATTATCGTAAAAAATGCATATCTCAGCTTGAAACCCCACGAAAACCCAGATATCGCTGGTTCTGCATATCAAACGCACTGTGGAGTGCTGAAAACACCAGATAACGTGTTTCTCGCATTAAATAGCTCGAAAAGAGCGATATCGATGATTCTGCATACTTCGGACAGAAGTCTCACCAATATTAACGCAGAAAATGCATATCTCAGCTTGAAACCTCACGAAAATCAAGATGTCGCCGGTTCTGCATATCAGACGCACCGTGGAGTGGTGAAAACACCAGAAAACGTGTTACTCGCGTTAACTAGCTCGAAAAGAGCGTTCTGGATGATTCTGCATACTTCGGACAGAAGTCTCACCAAGCTTATCGTAGAAAATGCATATTTTAGTTGAAACCCGACGAAAACCAAAATATCTCCGGTTCTGCATATCCAACGAACTGTGGAGTGGTGAAAGCACCAGATAACGTGTTTCTCGCATTAAATAGCTCGAAACGAGCGATCTCGATGATTCTGCATACTTCGGACAGAAGTCTCACCAAGATTATCGTAAAAAATGCAAATCTCAGCTTGAAACCCCACGAAAACCAAGATATCGCTGGTTCTGCATATCAAACGCACAGTGGAGTGGTGAAAACACCAGATAACGTGTTTCTCGCATTAAATAGCTCGAAAAGGGCGATCTCGATGATTCTGCATACTTCGGACAGACGTCTCACCAAGATTATCGCAGAAAATGCATATCTCAGCTTGAAACCCCACGAAAACCAAGATATCGCTGGTACTGCATATCAAACGCTCTGTGGAGTGGTGAAAACACCAGATAACGTATTTCTCGCATTAAATAGCTCGAAAAGAGCGATCTCGATGATTCTGCATACTTCGGACAGAAGTCTCACCAAGATTATCGTAAAAAATGCATATCTCAGCTTAAAACCCCACGAAAGCCAAGATATCGCTGGTTCTGCATATCATGCGCACTGTGGAGTGGTGAAAACACCAGATATGGTTTTTCTCGCATTAACCAGCTCGAAAAGAGCGATCTCGATGATTCTGCACACTTCGGACAGAAGTCTCACCAGTATTAACGCAGAAAATGCATATCTCAGCTTGAAACCTCACGAAAATCAAGATGTCGCCGGTTCTGCATATTAAACGCACTGTGGAGTGGTGAAAACAACCAGATAACGTGTTTCTCGCATTAAATAGCTCGAAACGTGCGATCTAGATGATTCTGCATACTTGTGAGAGAAGATTCACCAAGATTATCGCAGAAAATGCATATCTCAGCTGGAAACCCTACGAAAACCAAGATATCGCCGGTTCTGCATATCAGACGCACCGTGGAGTGGTGAAAACACCAGAAAACGTGTTACTCGCATTAACTAGCTCGAAAAGAGCGTTCTGGATGATTCTGCATACTTCTCATAGATGAAACACAAAGATTATCGCAGAAAATGCATATTTCAGCTGGAAACCCCACGAAAACCAAGTTATCGGCGGCTCTACATATCAAACGCATTGTGGAGTGGTGAATACACCTGAAAACGTGGTTCTCGCATTAAATAGCTCGAAAAGAGCGATCTCGATGATTCTGCACACTTCGGGCAGAAGTCTCACCAAGATTATCGTAAAAAATGCATATCTCAGCTCAAAACCCCACGAAAGCCAAGATATCGCTGGTTCTGCATATCAAGCGCACTGTGGAGTGGTGAAAACACCAGATATGGTTTTTCTCGCATTAACCAGCTCGAAAAGAGCGATCTCGATGATTCAGCATACTTCGGACAGAAGTCTCTCCAAGTTTATCGCAGAAAATGCATATCTCAGCTTGAAACCCCTCGAAAACCAAGATATCACCTGTTCTGCATATCCAACGAACTGTGGTGTCGTGAAAACCCCAGAAAACGTGTTTCTTGCATTAAATAGCTCGAAAAGAGCGATCTCGATGATTCTGCACACTTCGGACAGAAGTCTCACCAAGATTATCGCAGACAATGCATATCTCAGCTTGAAACCCCACGAAAACCAAGATATCGTCGGTTCTGCATATCATACGCACTGTGGAGTGGTGAAAACACTAGATAACGTGTTTCTCGCATTAAATAGGTCCAAACGAGCGTTCTGGATGATTCTGCATACTTCTCATAGATGAAACACAAAGATTATCGCAGAAAATGCATATCTCAGCTTGAAACCCCACGAAAACCAAGATATCGCTGGTTCTGCATATCAAACCCACTGTGGAGTGGTGAATACACCTGATAACGTGTTTCTCGCATTAAATAGCTCGAAAAGAGCGATCTAGATGATTCAGCATACTTCGGACAGAAGTCTCACCAAGATTATCGCAGAAAATGCATATCTCAGCTTGAAACCCCACGAAAGCCAAGATATCGCTGGTTCTGCATATCAAGCGCACTGTGGAGTGGTGAAAACACCAGATATGGTTTTTCTCGCATTAACCAGCTCGAAAAGAGCGATCTCGATGATTCAGCATACTTCGGACAGAAGTCTCTCCAAGTTTATCCCAGAAAATGCATATCTCAGCTTGAAACCCCTCGAAAACCAAGATATCACCTGTTCTGCATATCCAACGAACTGTGGTGTCGTGAAAACGCCAGAAAACGTGTTTCTCGCATTAAATAGCTCGAAAAGTGCGATCTCGATGATTCTGCACACTTCAGACAGAAGTCTCACCAAGATTATCGCAGACAATGCATTTCTCAGCTTGAAACCCCACGAAAACCCAGATATCGCTGGTTCTGCATATCAAACGCACTGTGGAGTGCTGAAAACACCAGATAACGTGTTTCTCGCATTAAATAGCTCGAAAAGAGCGATATCGATGATTCTGCATACTTCGGACAGAAGTCTCACCAATATTAACGCAGAAAATGCATATCTCAGCTTGAAACCTCACGAAAATCAAGATGTCGCCGGTTCTGCGTATCAAACGCACTGTGGAGTGGTGAAACCAACCAGATAACGTGTTTCTCGCTTTAAATAGCTCGAAACGTGCGATCTAGATGATTCTGCATACTTCTGAGAGAAGATTCACCAAGATTATCGCAGAAAATGCATATCTCAGCTGGAAACCCTACGAAAACCAAGATATCGCCGGTTCTGCATATCAGACGCACCGTGGAGTGGTGAAAACACCAGAAAACGTGTTACTCGCGTTAACTAGCTCGAAAAGAGAGTTCTGTATGATTCTGCATACTTCGGACAGAAGTCTCACCAAGCTTATCGTAGAAAATGCATATTTTAGCTTGAAACACGACGAAAACCAAAATATCCCCGGTTCTGCATATCCAACGAACTGTGGAGTGGTGAAAGCAACAGATAACGTGTTTCTCGCATTAAATAGCTCGAAACGAGCGATCTCGATGATTCTGCATACTTCGGACAGAAGTCTCACCAAGATTATCGTATAAAATGCAAATCTCAGCTTGAAACCCCACGAAAACCAAGATATCGCTGGTTCTGCATATCAAACGCACTGTGGAGTGGTGAAAACACCAGATAACGTGTTTCTCGCATTAAATAGCTCGAAAAGGGCGATCTCGATGATTCTGCATACTTCGGTCAGAAGTCTCACCAAGAGTATCGCAGAAAATGCATATCTCAGCTTGAAACCACACGAAAACCAAGATATCGCTGGTCCTGCATATCAAACGCTCTGTGGAGTGGTGAAAACACCAGATAACGTGTTACTCGCATTAACTAGCTCGAAAAGAGCGTTCTGGATGATTCTGCATACTTCTCATAGATGAAACACAAAGATTATCGCAGAAAATGCATATTTCAGCTGGAAGCCCCACGAAAACCAAGTTATCGGCGGCTCTACATATCAAACGCACTGTGGAGTGGTGAAAACACCAGATAACGTGCTTCTCGCATTAAATAGCTCGAAAAGAGCGATCTCGATGATTCTGCATACTTCGGACAGAAGTCTCACCAAGATTATCGTAAAAAATGCATATCTCAGCTCAAAACCCCACGAAAGCCAAGATATCGCTGGTTCTGCATATCAAGCGCACTGTGGAGTGGTGAAAACACCAGATATGGTTTTTCTCGCATTAACCAGCTCGAAAAGAGCGATCTCGATGATTCTGCACACTTCGGACAGAAGTCTCACCAATATTAACGCAGAAAATGCATATCTGAGCTTGAAACCTCACGAAAATCAAGATGTCGCCGCTTCTGCATATCAAACGCACTGTGGAGTGGTGAAAACTACCAGATAACGTGTTTCTCGCATTAAATAGCTCGAAAAGAGCGATCTCGATGATTCAGCATACTTCGGACAGAAGTCTCTCCAAGTTTATCGCAGAAAATGCATATCTCAGCTTGAAACCCCACGAAAACCAAGATATCACCTGTTCTGCATATCCAACGAACTGTGGTGTCGTGAAAACCCGAGAAAACGTGTTTCTCGCATTAAATAGCTCGAAAAGAGCGATCTAGATGATTCTGCATACTTCTGACAGAAGACTCACCAAGATTATCGCAGAAAATGCATATCTCAGCTTGAAACCTCACGAAAATCAAGATGTCGCCGGTTCTGCATATCAAACGCACTGTGGAGTGGTGAAAACAACCAGATAACGTGTTTCTCGCATTAAATAGCTCGAAACGTGCGATCTAGATGATTCTGCATACTTCTGAGAGAAGATTCACCAAGATTATCGCAGAAAATGCATATCTCAGCTGGAAACCCCACGAAAACCAAGATATCGCCGGTTCTGCATATCATACGCGCTGTGGAGTGGTGAAAACACTAGATAACGTGTTTCTCGCATTAAATAGGTCGATACGAGCGTTCTGGATGATTCTGCATACTTCTCATAGATGAAACACAAAGATTATCGCAGAAAATGCATATCTCAGCTGGAAACCCCACGAAAACCACGATATCGCCGGTTCTGCATATCATTCGCACTGTGGAGTGGTGAAAACACTAGATAACGTGTTTCTCGCATTAAATAGGTCGAAACGAGCGATCTCGATGATTAAGCATACTTCGGACAGAAGTCTCACCACGATTATCGCAGAAAATGCATATCTCATCTTGAAACCCCACGAAAACCAAGATATCGCTGGTACTGCATATCAAACGCTCTGTGGAGTGGTGAAAACACCAGATAACGTGTTTCTCGCATTAAATAGCTCGGAAAGAGCGATCTCGATGATTCTGCATACTTCGGACAGAAGTCTCACCAAGATTATCGTAAAAAATGCATATCTCAGCTCAAAACCCCACGAAAGCCAAGATATCGCTGGTTCTGCATATCAAGCGCACTGTGGAGTGGTGAAAACACCAGATATGGTTTTTCTCGCATTAACCAGCTCGAAAAGAGCGATCTCGATGATTCTGCACACTTCGGACAGAAGTCTCACCAATATTAACGCAGAAAATGCATATCTGAGCTTGAAACCTCACGAAAATCAAGATGTCGCCGCTTCTGCATATCAAACGCACTGTGGAGTGGTGAAAACAACCAGATAACGTGTTTCTCGCATTAAATAGCTCGAAAAGAGCGATCTCGATGATTCAGCATACTTCGGACAGAAGTCTCTCCAAGTTTATCGCAGAAAATGCATATCTCAGCTTGAAACCCCACGAAAACCAAGATATCACCTGTTCTGCATATCCAACGAACTGTGGTGTCGTGAAAACCCGAGAAAACGTGTTTCTCGCATTAAATAGCTCGAAAAGAGCGATCTAGATGATTCTGCATACTTCTGACAGAAGACTCACCAAGATTATCGCAGAAAATGCATATCTCAGCTTGAAACCTCACGAAAATCAAGATGTCGCCGGTTCTGCATATCAAACGCACTGTGGAGTGGTGAAAACAACCAGATAACGTGTTTCTCGCATTAAATAGCTCGAAACGTGCGATCTAGATGATTCTGCATACTTCGGACAGAAGTCTCACCAAGCTTATCGTAGAAAATGCATATTTTAGCTTGAAACACGACGAAAACCAAAATATCCCCGGTTCTGCATATCCAACGAACTGTGGAGTGGTGAAAGCAACAGATAACGTGTTTCTCGCATTAAATAGCTCGAAACGAGCGATCTCGATGATTCTGCATACTTCGGACAGAAGTCTCACCAAGATTATCGTATAAAATGCAAATCTCAGCTTGAAACCACACGAAAACCAAGATATCGCTGGTACTGCATATCAAACGCTCTGTGGAGTGGCGAAAACACCAGATAACGTGTTTCTCGCATTAAATAGCTCGAAAAGAGCGATCTCGATGATTCTGCATACTTCGGACAGAAGTCTCACCAAGATTATCGTAAAAAATGCATATCTCAGCTCAAAACCCCACGAAAGCCAAGATATCGCTGGTTCTGCATATCAAGCGCACTGTGGCGTGGTGGAAACACCAAAATATGGTTTTTCTCGCATTAACCAGCACGAAAAGAGCGACCTCGATGATTCAGCATACTTCGGACTGAAGTCTCTCCAAGTTTATCGCAGAAAATGCTTATCTCAGCTTGAAACCCCTCGAAAACCAAGATATCACCTCTTCTGCATATCCAACGAACTGTGGTGTCGTGAAAACCCCAGAAAACGTGTTTCTCGCATTAAATAGATCGAAAAGAGCGATCTCGATGATTCTGCACACTTCGGACAGAAGTCTCACCAAGATTATCGCAGACAATGCATATCTCAGCTTGAAACCCCACGAAAACCAAGATATCGCCGGTTCTGCATATCATACGCACTGTGAAGTGGTGAAAACACTAGATAACGTGTTTCTCGCATTAAATAGGTCGAAACGAGCGATCTCGATGATTAAGCATACTTCGGACAGAAGTCTCACCAAGATTATCGTAAAAAATGCATATCTCAGCTTGAAACCCCACGAAAACCCAGATATCGCTGGTTCTGCATATCAAACGCACTGTGGAGTGCTGAAAACACCAGATAACGTGTTTCTCGCATTAAATAGCTCGAAAAGACCGATATCGATGATTCTGCATACTTCGGACAGATGTCTCACCAATATTAACGCAGAAAATGCATATCTCAGCTTGAAACCTCACGAAAATCAAGATGTCGCCGGTTCTGCATATCAAACGCACTGTGGAGTGGTGAAAACACCCAAATAACGTGTTTCTCGCATTAAATAGCTCGAAACGTGCGATCTAGATGATTCTGCATACTTCTGAGAGAAGATTCACCAAGATTATCGCAGAAAATGCATATTTGAGCTGGAAACCCCACGAAAACCCAGATATCGCCGGTTCTGCATATCAAACGCACTGTGGAGTGGTGAAAATACCAGATAACGTGTTTCTCGCATTAAATAGCTCGAAAAGTGCGATCTCGATGATTCTGCATACTTCGGACAGAAGTCTCACCAAGATTATCGCAGAAAATGCATATCTGAGCTTGAAACCCAACGAAAACCAAGATATCGCCGGTTCTGCATATCAGACGCACTGTGGAGTGGTGAAAACCCCAGAAAACGAGTTTCTCGCATTAAATAGCTCGAAAAGAGCGCTCTCGATGTTTCTGCATACTTCGGACAGATGTCTCACCAAGATTATCGTAAAAAATGCATATCTGAGCTTGAAACCCCACGAAAACCCAGATATCGCTGGTTCTGCATATCAAACGCACTGTGGAGTGCTGAAAACACCAGATAACGTGTTTCTCGCATTAAATAGCTCGAAACGTGCGATCTAGATGATTCTACATACTTCTGAGAGAAGATTCACCAAGATTATCGCAGACAATGCATATCTCAGCTTGAAACCCCACGAAAACCAAGATATCGCCGGTTCTGCATATCATACGCACTGTGGAGTGGTGAAAACACTAGATAACGTGTTTCTCGCATTAAATAGGTCGAAACGAGCGATCTCGATGATTAAGCATACTTCGGACAGAAGTCGCACCAAGATTATCGCAGAAAATGCATATCTCAGCTTGAAACACCACGAAAACCAAGATATCGCTGGTACTGCATATCAAACGCTCTGTGGAGTGGTGAAAACACCAGATAACGTGTTTCTCGCATTAAATAGCTCGGAAAGTGCGATCTCGATGATTCTGCATACTTCGGACAGAAGGCTCACCAAGATTATCGCAGAAAATGCATATCTCAGCTTGAAACCCCACGAAAACCCAGATATCGCTGGTTCTGCATATCAAACGCACTGTGGAGTGCTGAAAACACCAGATAACGTGTTTCTCGCATTAAATAGCTCGGAAAGAGCGATCTCGATGAATCTGCATACTTCTGACAGAAGACTCACCAAGATTATCGCAGGAAATGCATATCTCAGCTGGAAACCCCACGAAAACCACGATATCGCCGGTTCTGCATATCATACGCACTGTGGAGTGGTGAAAACACTAGATAACGTGTTTCTCGCATTAAATAGGTCGAAACGAGCGATCTCGATGATTAAGCATACTTCGGACAGAAGTCTCACCAAGATTATCGCAGAAAATGCATATCTCAGCTTGAAACCCCACGAAAACCAAGATATCGCTGGTACTGCATATCATACGCTCTGTGGAGTGGTGAAAACACCAGATAACGAGTTTCTCGCATTAAATAGCTCGAAAAGAGCGCTCTCGATGTTTCTGCATACTTCGGACAGATGTCTCACCAAGATTATCGTAAAAAATGCATATCTCAGCTTGAAACCCCACGAAAACCCAGATATCGCTGGTTCTGCATATCAAACGCACTGTGGAGTGCTGAAAACACCAGATAACGTGTTTCTCGCATTAAATAGCTCGAAACGTGCGATCTAGATGATTCTGCATACTTCTGAGAGAAGATTCACCAAGATTATCGTAAAAAATGCGTATCTCAGCTTGAAACCCCACGAAAATCAAGATGTCGCCGGTTCTGTATATCAAACGCACTGTGGAGTGGTGAAAACACTAGATAACGTGTTTCTCGCATTAAATAGGTCGAAACGAGCGATCTCGATGATTATGCATACTTCGGACAGAAGTCTCACCAAGATTATCGTAAAAAATGCATATCTCAGCTTGAAACCCCACGAAAACCCAGATATCGCTGGTTCTGCATATCATACGCACTGTGGGGTGGTGAAAATACCAGATAACGTGTTTCTCGCATTAAATAGCTCGGAAAGTGCGATCTCGATGATTCTGCATACTTCGGACAGAAGGCTCACCAAGATTATCGCAGAAAATGCATATCTGAGCTTGAAACCCCACGAAAACCAAGATATCGCTGGTTCTGCATATCAAACGCACTGTGGAGTGGCGAAAACACCAGATTACGTGTTTCTCGCATTAAATAGCTCGAAAAGAGCGATCTCGATGATTCTGCATACTTCGGACAGAAGTCTCACCAATATTAACGCAGAAAATGCATATCTCAGCTTGAAACCTCACCAATATCAAGATGTCGCCGGTTCTGCATATCAAACGCACTGTGGAGTGGTTAAAACAACCAGATAACGTGTTTCTCGCATTAAATAGCTCGAAACGTGCGATCTAGATGATTCTGCATACTTCTGAGAGAAGATTCACCAAGATTATCGCAGAAAATGCATATCTCAGCTGGAAATCCCACGAAAACCAAGATATCGCTGGTACTGCATATCAAATGCTCTGTGGAGTGGTGAAAACACCAGATGACGTGTTTCTCGCATTAAATAGCTCGGAAAGAGCGATCTCGATGATTCTGCATACTTCTGACAGAAGACTCACCAATATTATCGCAGGAAATGCATATCTCAGCTGGAAACCCCACGAAAACCACGATATCGCCGGTTCTGCATATCATACGCACTGTGGAGTGGTGAAAACACTAGATAACGTGTTTCTCGCATTAAATAGGTCGAAACGAGCGATCTCGATGATTAAGCATACTTCGGACAGAAGTCTCACCAAGATTATCGCAGAAAATGCATATCTCAGCTTGAAACCCCACGAAAACCAAGATATCGCTGGTACTGCATATCAAACGCTCTGTGGAGTGGTGAAAACACCAGATAACGTGCTTCTCGCATTAAATAGCTCGGAGAGAGCGATCTCGATGATTCTGCATACTTCGTGCAGAAGTCTCACCAAGATGATCGCAGAAAATGCATATCTGAGCTTGAAACCCCACGAAAACCAAGATATCGCTGGTTCTGCATATCAAACGCACTGTGGAGTGGCGAAAACACCAGATAACGTGTTTCTCGCATTAAATAGCTCGAAAAGAGCGATCTCGATGATTCTGCATACTTCGGACAGAAGTCTCACCAATATTAACGCAGAAAATGCATATCTCAGCTTGAAACCTCACCAAAATCAAGATGTCGCCGGTTCTGCATATCAAACGCACTGTGGAGTGGTGAAAACAACCAGATAACGTGTTTCTCGCATTAAATAGCTCGAAACGTGCGATCTAGATGATTCTGCATACTTCTGAGAGAAGATTCACCAAGATTATCGCAGACAGTGCATATCTCAGCTTGAAACCCCACGAAAACCAAGATATCGCCGGTTCTGCATATCAAACGCACTGTGGAGTGGTGAAAACACTAGATAACGTGTTGCTCGCATTAAATAGGTCGAAACGAGAGATCTCGATGATTAAGCATACTTCGGACAGAAGTCTCACCAAGATTATCGTAAAAAATGCATATCTCAGCTTGAAACCCCACGAAAACCCAGATATCGCTGGTACTGCATATCAAACGCACTGTGGAGTGGTGAAAACAACCAGATAACGTGTTTCTCGCATTAAATAGCTCGAAACGTGCGATCTAGATGATTCTGCATACTTCTGAGAGAAGATTCACCAAGATTATCGCAGACAGTGCATATCTCAGCTTGAAACCCCACGAAAACCAAGATATCGCCGGTTCTGCATATCAAACGCACTGTGGAGTGGTGAAAACACTAGATAACGTGTTGCTCGCATTAAATAGGTCGAAACGAGAGATCTCGATGATTAAGCATACTTCGGACAGAAGTCTCACCAAGATTATTGTAAAAAATGCATATCTCAGCTTGAAACCCCACGAAAACCCAGATATCGCTGGTACTGCATATCAAATGCTCTGTGGAGTGGTGAAAACACTAGATAACGTGTTTCTCGCATTAAATAGCTCGAAACGAGCGATCTCGATGATTCTGCATACTTCGGACAGAAGTCTCACCAAGATTATCGTAAAAAATGCATATCTCAGCACAAAACCCCACGAAAGCCAAGATATCGCTGGTTCTGCATATCAAGCGCACTGTGAAGTGGTGAAACCACCAGATATGGTTTTTCTCGCATTAACCAGCTCGAAAAGAGCGACCTCGATGATTCAGCATACTTCGGACAGAAGTCTCTCCAAGTTTACGCAGAAAATGCATATCTCAGCTTGAAACCCCTCGAAAACCAAGATATCACCTGTTCTGCATATCCAACGAACTGTGGTGTCGTGAAAACCCCAGAAAACGTGTTTCTCGCATTAAATAGATCGAAAAGAGCGATCTCGATGATTCTGCACACTTCGGACAGAAGTCTCACCAAGATTATCGCAGACAATGCATATCTCAGCTTGAAACCCCACGAAAACCAAGATATCGCCGGTTCTGCATATCATACGCACTGTGGAGTGGTGAAAACACTAGATAACGTGTTTCTCGCATTAAATAGGTCGAAACGAGCGATCTCGATGATTAAGCATACTTCAGACAGAAGTCTCACCAAGATTATCGTAAAAAATGCATATCTCAGCTTGAAACCCCACGAAAACCCAGTTATCGCTGGTTCTGCATATCAAACGCACTGTGGAGTGGTGAAAACACCAGAAAACGTGTTACTCGCATTGAATAGCTCGAAAAGAGCGATCTAGATGATTCTGCATACTGCTGACAGAAGACTCACCAAGATTATCGCAGAAAATGCATATCTCAGCTGGAAACACCACGAAAATCAAGATATCGCCGGTTCCGCATACAACACGCACTGTGGAATGTTGAAAACACCAGAAAACTTGTTTTTTCGCATTAAATTGCTGGAAATGTGCGATCTAGATGATTCTGCATACTTCTGAGAGAAGATTCACCAAGATTATCGCAGAAAATGCATATCTCAGCTGGAAACCCTACGAAAACCAAGATATCGCCGGTTCTGCATATCAGACGCACTGTGGAGTGGTGAAAACACCAGAAAACGTGTTACTCGCATTAAATAGCTCGAAAAGAGCGATCTAGATGATTCTGCATACTTCTGACAGAAGTCTCACCAAGATTATCGTAGAAAATGCATATCCCAGCTTGATACCCGACGAAAGCCAAGATGTCGCCGGTTCTGCATATCAAACGCACTGTGGAGTGGTGAAAACACCTGATAACGTGCTTCTCGCATTAAACAGCTCGAATAGAGCGTTCTCGATGATTCTGCATACTTCTGACAGAAGAATCACCAAGATTATCGCAGGAAATGCATGTCTCAGCTTGAAACCCGACCGAAACCAAGATATCTTCGGTTCTGCATGTCAAACATACTGTGGAGTGGTGAATAGACCAGAAAACGTGTTTCTCGCATTAAACAGCTCGAAAAGAGCGTTCTCGATGATTCTGCATACTTCTGACAGAAGACCCACCATGGTTATCGTAGAAAATGCATATCTCAGCTGCAAACACCACGAAAACAAGATGTCGCCGGTTCTGCATGTCAAACGTACTGTTGGGTGGTGAAGACACCAGAAAACGTGTTTCTCGCATTAAATAGCTCGAAAAGAGCGATCTAGATGATTCTGCATACTTCTGACAGAAGACTCACCATGGTTATCGTAGAAAATGCATATCTCAGCTGCAAACACCACGAAAACAAGATGTCGCCGGTTCTGCATGTCAAACGTACTGTTGGGTGGTGAAGACACCAGAAAACGTGTTTCTCGCATTAAATAGCTCGAAAAGAATGATCTAGATGATTCTGCATACTTCTGACTGAAGTCTCACCAAGATAATCGCAGAAAATGCATATCTCAGCTTGAAAGCCGACCGAAACCAAGATATCTCCGGTTCTGCATGTCAAACGTACTGTGGAGTGGTGAATACACCAGAAAACGTGTTTCTCGCATAAAATAGCTCGAAAAGGGCGATCTAGATGATTCTGCATACTTCTGACTGAAGTCTCACCAGGATAATCGCAGAAAATGCATATCTCAGCTTGAAACCCGACGAAATCCAAGATGTCGCCGGTTCTGCACATAAAACGTTCTATGGAATGGGGAAAACACCAGAAAACGTGTTTCTCGCATTATGTACATCGAAACGAGCGATCTAGATGATTCTGCATACTTCTAACTGAAGTCTCACCAATATTATCGCAAAAAATGCATATCTCACCTTGAAACATCACGAAAATCAAGATGACACCGGTTCTGCATATCAAACGCACTGTGGAGTGGTGAAAACAACCAGATAACGTGTTTCTCGCATTAAATTGCTCGAAAAGAGCGATCCCGATGATTCTGCATACTTCTGACAGAAGTCTCACCAAGATTATCGTAGAAAATGCATATCCCAGCTTGATACCCGACGAAAGCCAAGATGTCGCCGGTTCTGCATATCAAACGCACTGTGGAGTGGTGAAAACACCAGATAACGTGCTTCTCGCATTAAACAGCTCGAATAGAGCGTTCTCGATGATTCTGCATACTTCTGACAGAAGAATCACCAAGATTATCGCAGGAAATGCATGTCTCAGCTTGAAACCCGACCGAAACCAAGATATCTTCGGTTCTGCATGTCAAACATACTGTGGAGTGGTGAATAGACCAGAAAACGTGTTTCTCGCATTAAACAGCTCGAAAAGAGCGTTCTCGATGATTCTGCATACTTCTGACTGAAGTCTCACCAATATTATCGCAGAAAATGCATATCTCAGCTTGAAACCCGACGAAATCCAAGATGTCGCCGGTTCTGCAAATCAAACGCACTGTGGAGTGGTGAAAACCCCAGAAAACGTATTTCTCGAATTACATAGCTCGAGAAGAGCGATCTAGATGATTCTGCATACTTCTGACTGAAGTCTCACCAATATTATCGCAGAAAATGCATATCTCAGCTTGAAACCCGACGAAAACCATGATGTCGCCATTTCTGCATATCAATCGCACTGTGGGGTGGTGAAAACACCAGAAAACGTGTTACTCGCATTAACTAGCTCGAAAAGAGCGTTCTAGATGATTCTGCATACATCAGAGAGAAGACTCACCAAGATTATCGCAGAAGATTCATATCTCAGCTTGAAACCTCACGAAAATCAAGATGTCGCCGGTTCTGCATATCAAACGCACTGTGGAGTCGTGAAAACAACCAGACAACGTGTTGCTCGCATTAAATAGCTCGAAACGAGCGATCTAGGTGATTCTTTATACTTCTGACTGAAGTCTCACCAATATTATCGCAGAAAATGCATATCTCAGCTTGAAACCTCACGAAAACCAAGTTATCTCCGGTTCTGCACATCAAACGTACTGTGGAGTGGTGAAAACACCAGATAACGTGTTTCTCGCATTAAATAGCTCGCAAAGAGGGATCTCGATGATTCTGCATACTTCTGACAGAAGACCCACCATGGTTATCGTAGAAAATGCATATCTCAGCTGCGAACACCACGAAAACAAGATGTCGCCGGTTTTGCATGTCAAACGTACTGTTGGGTGGTGAAGAAACCAGAAAACGTGTTTCTCGCATTAAATAGCTCGAAAAGAGCGATCTAGATGATTCTGCATACTTCTGACTGAAGTCTCACCAAGATAATCGCAGAAAATGCATATCTCAGCTTGAAAGCCGACCGAAACCAAGATATCTCCGGTTCTGCATGTCAAACGTACTGTGGAGTGGTGAATACACCAGAAAACGTGTTTCTCGCATAAAATAGCTCGAAAAGAGCGATCTAGATGATTCTACATACTTCTGACAGAAGACTCACCAAGATTATCGCAGAAAATGCATATCTCAGCTGGAAACACCACGGAAATCAAGATATCGCCGGTTCTGCATAACAAACGCACTGTGGAATGTTGAAAACACCAGAAAAATTGTTTTTTCGCATTAAATAGCTCGAAACGAGCGATCTAGATGATTCTTTATACTTCCGACTGAAGTCTCACCAAGATTATAGTAGAAGATTCATATCTCAGCTTGAAACCTCACGAAAATCAAGATGTCGCCGGTTCTGCATATCAAACGCACTGTGGAGTCGTGAAAACAACCAGACAACGTGTTGCTCGCATTAAATAGCTCGAAACGAGCGATCTAGGTGATTCTTTATACTTCTGACTGAAGTCTCACCAATATTATCGCAGAAAATGCATATCTCAGCTTGAAACCTCACGAAAACCAAGTTATCTCCGGTTCTGCACATCAAACGTACTGTGGAGTGGTGAAAACACCAGATAACGTGTTTCTCGCATTAAATAGCTCGCAAAGAGGGATCTCGATGATTCTGCATACTTCTGACAGAAGACCCACCATGGTTATCGTAGAAAATGCATATCTCAGCTGCAAACACCACGAAAACAAGATGTCGCCGGTTCTGCATGTCAAACGTACTGTTGGGTGGTGAAGACACCAGAAAACGTGTTTCTCGCATTAAATAGCTCGAAAAGAGCGATCTAGATGATTCTGCATACTTCTGACAGAAGACTCACCATGGTTATCGTAGAAAATGCATATCTCAGCTGCAAACACCACGAAAACAAGATGTCGCCGGTTCTGCATGTCAAACGTACTGTTGGGTGGTGAAGACACTAGAAAACGTGTTTCTCGCATTAAATAGCTCGAAAAGAGCGATCTAGATGATTCTGCATACTTCTGACTGAAGTCTCACCAAGATAATCGCAGAAAATGCATATCTCAGCTGCAAACACCACGAAAACAAGATGTCGCCGGTTCTGCATGTCAAACGCACTGTGGAGTGGCGAAAACACCAGATAACGTGTTTCTCGCATTAAGTAGCTCGAAAAGAGCGATCTCGATTATTCTGCATACTTCTGACAGAAGTCTCACCAAGATAATCGCAGAAAATGCATATCTCAGCTACAAACCCCACGAAAACCAAGATAACTCCGGTTCTGCATATCAGACTCACTGTGGAGTGGTGAAAACACCAGATAACGTGCTTCTCGCATTAAATAGCTCGGAGAGAGCGAACTCGATGATTTTGCATACTTCTGACAGAAGACCCACCATGGTTATCGTAGAAAATGCATATCTCAGCTGCAAACACCACGAAAACAAGATGTCGCCGGTTCTGCATGTCAAACGTACTGTTGGGTGGTGAAGACACCAGAAAACGTGTTTCTCGCATTAAATAGCTCGAAAAGAGCGATCTAGATGATTCTGCATACTTCTGACACAAGACTCACCATGGTTATCGTAGAAAATGCATATCTCAGCTGCAAACACCACGAAAACAAGATGTCGCCGGTTCTGCATGTCAAACGCACTGTGGAGTGGCGAAAACACCAGATAACGTGTTTCTCGCATTAAGTAGCTCGAAAAGAGCGATCTCGATTATTCTGCATACTTCTGACAGAAGTCTCACCAAGATAATCGCAGAAAATGCATATCTCAGCTACAAACCCCACGAAAACCAAGATAACTCCGGTTCTGCATTTCAGACTCACTGTGGAGTGGTGAAAACACCAGATAACGTGCTTCTCGCATTAAATAGCTCGGAGAGAGCGAACTCGATGATTTTGCATACTTCGGACAGAAGTCTCACCAAGATTATCGTAAAAAATGCATATCTCAGCTCAAAACCCCACGAAAGCCAAGATATCGCTGGTTCTGCATATCAAGCGCACTGTGGAGTGGTGAAAACACCAGATATGGTTTTTCTCGCATTAACCAGCTCGAAAAGATCGACCTCGATGATTCAGCATACTTCGGACAGAAGTCTCTCCAAGTTTATCGCAGAAAATGCATATCTCAGCTTGAAACCCCTCGAAAACCAAGATATCACCTGTTCTGCATATCCACCGAACTGTGGTGTCGTGAAAACCCCAGAAAACGTGTTTCTCGCATTAAATAGATCGAAAAGAGCGATCTCGATGATTCTGCACACTTCGGACAGAAGTCTCACCAAGATTATCGCAGACAGTGCATATCTCAGCTTGAAACCCCACGAAAACCAAGATATCGCCGGTTCTGCATATCAAACGCACTGTGGAGTGGTGAAAACACTAGATAACGTGTTGCTCGCATTAAATAGGTCGAAACGAGAGATCTCGATGATTAAGCATACTTCGGACAGAAGTCTCACCAAGATTATCGCAGAAAATGCATATCTCAGCTTGAAACCCGACGTAATCCAAGATGTCGCCGGTTCTGCACATAAAACGTTCTATGGAATGGTGAAAACACCAGAAAACGTGTTTCTCGCATTATGTAGCTCGAAACGAGCGATCTAGATGATTCTGCATACTTCTGACAGAAGACTCACCAAGATTATCGCAGAAAATGCATATCTCAGCTGGAAACCTCACGAAAATCAAGTTATCGCCGGTTCCGCATACAAAACGCACTGTGGAATGTTGAAAACACCAGAAAACTTGTTTTTTCGCATTAAATAGCTCGAAAAGAGCGATCTAGATGATTCTGCATACTGCTGACAGAAGACTCAACCAGATTATCGCAGAAAATGCAAATATCTCAGCTGGAAACACCACGAAAATCAAGATATCGCCGGTTCTGCATATCAGACGCACCGTGCAGTAGTGAAAACAACCAGATAACGTGTTTCTCGCATTAAATAGCTCGAAACGTGCGATCTATATGATTCTGCATACATCTGAGAGAAGAGTCACCAAGGTTATCGCAGAAAATCCATATCTCAGCTTGAAACCTCACGAAAATCAAGATGTCGCCGGTTCTGCATATCAAACGCAATGTGGAGTCGTGAAAACAACCAGATCACGTGTTTCTCGCATTAAATAGCTCGCAACGGGGGATCTCGATGATTATGCATACTTCTGACAGAAGACTCACCATGGTTATCGTAGAAAATGCATATCTCAGCTGCAAACACCACGAAAACAAGATGTCGCCGGTTCTGCATATCAAACGCACTGTGGAGTGGTGAAAACACCCGAAATCGTGTTTCTCGCATTAAGTAGCTCGAAAAGAGCGATCTCGAAGATTCAGCATACTTCTGACAGAAGACTCACCATGGTTATCGTAGAAAATGCATATCACAACTGCAAACACCACGAAAATCAAGATATCGCCGGTTCTGCATATCAAACGCACTGTGGAATGTTGAAAACACCAGAAAACTTGTTTTTTCGCATTAAATAGCTCGAAACGAGCGATCTAGATGATTCTGCATACTTCTGTCTGAAGTCTCACCAATATTATCGCAGAAAATGCATATCTCAGCTTGAAACCTCACGAAAACCAAGTTATCTCCGGGTCTGCACATCAAACGTACTGTGGAGTGGTGAAAACACCAGATAACGTGTTTCTCGCGTTAAAAAGCTCGCAAAGAGGGATCTCGATGATTCTGCATTCTTCTGACAGAAGACTCACCATGGTTATCGTAGAAAATGCATATCTCAGCTGCAAACACCACGAAAACAAGATGTCGCCGGTTCTGCATATCAAACGTACTGTGGGGTGGTGAATACACCAGAAAACGTGTTTCTCGCATTAAATAGCTCGAAAAGAGCGATCTAGATGATTCTACATACTTCTGACAGAAGACTCACCAAGATTATCCCAGAAAATGCATATCTCAGCTTGAAACACCACGAAAATCAAGATGTCGCCGGTTCTGCATATCAAACGCACTGTGGAATGTTGAAAACTCCAGGAAACTTGTTTTGTCGCATTGAATATCTCGAAAAGAGCGATATCGATGATTCTGCATACTTCGGAGAGAAGTCTCACCATGATTATCGTAAAAAATGCATGTCTCAGCTTGAAACCCCACGACAACCAAGATTTCGCTGGTTCTGCATATCAAACGCACTGTGGAGTGGTGAAAACACCAGATAACCTGTTTCTCGCATTAAATAGGTCGAAAAGAGCGATCTCGATGTTTATGCATACTTCGGACAGAGGTCTCACCAAGATTATCGCAGAAAATGCATATCTCACCTTGAAACCTCACGAAAATCAAGATGACGCCGGTTCTGCATATCAAACGCACTGTGGAGTGGTGAAAACAAGCAGATAACGTGTTTCTCGCATTAAATAGCTCGAAAAGTGCGATCCCGATGATTCTGCATACTTCTGACAGAAGTCTCACCAAGATTACCGTAGAAAATGCATATCCCAGCTTGATACCCGACGAATACCAAGATGTCGCCGGTTCTGCATATCAAACGCACTGTGGAGTGGTGAAAACACCAGATAACGTGTTTCTCGCATTAAACTGCTCGAAAAGAGCGTTCTCGATGATTCTGCATACTTTTGACAGAAGAATCACCAAGATTATCGCAGAAAATGCATGTCTCAGCTTGAAACCCGACCGAAACCAAACTATCTTCGGTTCTGCATGTCAAACGTACTGTGGAGTGGTGAATACACCAGAAAACGTGTTTCTCGCATTAAGTAGCACGAAAAGAGCGTTCTCGAAGGTTCTGCATACTTCTGACAGAAGTATCACCAAGATTATCGTAGAAAATGCATATCTCAGCTTGAATCCCGACCGTAACCAAGATATCTCCGGTTCTGCATGTCAAACGCACTGTGGAGTGGCGAAAACACCAGATAACGTGTTTCTCGCATCAAGTAGCTCGAAAAGAGCGATCTCGATTATTCTGCATACTTCTGACTGAAGTCTCACCAAGATTATCGCAGAAAATGCATATCTCAGCTACAAACCCCACGAAAACCAAGATATCTCCGGTTCTGCATTTCAGACTCACTGTGGAGTGGTGAAAAAACCAGAAAACGTGTTTCTCGCATTAAGTAGCTCGAAAAGAGCGTTCTCGATGATTCTGCATACTTCTGACAGAAGTATCACCAAGATTATCGTAGAAAATGCATATCTCAGCTTGAATCCCGACCGTAACCAAGATATCTCCGGTTCTGCATGTCAAACGCACTGTGGAGTGGCGAAAACACCAGATAACGTGTATGTCGCATTCAGTAGCTCGAAAAGAGCGATCTCGATGATTCTGCATACTTCTGACAGAACTATCACCAAGATTATCGTCGAAAATGCATATCTCTGCTTGAATCCCGACCGTAACCAAGATATCTCCGGTTCTGCATGTCAAACGTACTGTGGAGTGGTGAAAATACCAGAAAACGTGTTTCTCGCATTATGTAGCTCGAAAAGAGCGTTCTCGATGATTCTGCATACTTCTCATAAATGAAACACCAAGATTATCGCAGAAAATGCATATCTCAGCTTGAAACCCGACCGAAACCAAGATGTCGCCGGTTCTGCATATCAAACGCACTGTGGAGTGGTGAAAACACCAGAAAACGTGTTTCTCGCATTAAATAGCTCGACAAGAGCGATCTAGATGATTCTGCATACTTCTGACTGAAGTTTCACCAAGATAATCGCAGATAATGCATATCTCAGCTTGAAACCCGACGAAATCCAAGATGTCGCCGGTTCTGCACATAAAACGTTCTATGGAATGGTGAAAACACCAGAAAACGTGTTTCTCGCATTATGTAGCTCGAAACGAGCGATCTAGATGATTCTGCATACTTCTGACAGAACACTCACCAAGATTATCGCAGAAAATGCATATCTCAGCTGGAAACCTCACGAAAATCAAGAAGTCGCCGGTTCTGCATATCAAACGCAATGTGGAGTGGTGAAAACATCCAGATAACGTGTTTCTCGCATTAAACAGCTCGAATAGAGCGTTCTCGATGATTCTGCATACTTCTGACAGAAGTTGCACCAAGATTATCGCAGGAAATGCATGTCTCAGCTTGAAACCCGACCGAAACCAAGATATCTTCGGTTCTGCATGTCAAACATACTGTGGAGTGGTGAATAGACCAGAAAACGTGTTTCTCGCATTAAGTAGCTCGAAAAGAGCTTTCTCGAAGATTCTGCATACTTCTGACAGAAGTATCACCAAGATTATCGTAGAAAATGCATATCTCAGCTTGAATCCCGACCGTAACCAAGATATCTCCGGTTCTGCATGTCAAACGCACTGTGGAGTGGCGAAAACATCAGATAACGTGTTTCTCGCATTAAGTAGCTCGAAAAGAGCGTACTCGATGATTCTGCATGCTGCTGACTGAAGTCTCACCAAGATTATCGCAGAAAATGCATATCTCAGCTTGAAACCCGACCGAAACCAAACTATCTTCGGTTCTGCATGTCAAACGCACTGTGGAGTGGCGAAAACATCAGATAACGTGTTTCTCGCATTAAGTAGCTCGAAAAGAGCGTACTCGATGATTCTGCATACTTCTGACAGAAGTCTCACCAAGATTATAGTAGAAAATGCATATCTCAGCTTGAGCCCCGACGAAAGCCAAGATGTCGCCGGTTCTGCATATCAAACGCACTGTGGGGTCGTGAAAACACAAGAAAACGTGTTTCTTGCATTAAATAGCTCGACAAGAGCGATCTAGATGATTCTGCATACTTCTGACAGAACACTCACCAAGATTATCGCAGAAAATGCATATCTCAGCTGGAAACCTCACGAAAATCAAGAAGTCGCCGGTTCTGCATATCAAACGCAATGTGGAGTGGTGAAAACAACCAGATAACGTGTTTCTCGCATTAAACAGCTCGAATAGTGCGTTCTCGATGATTCTGCATACTTCTGACAGAAGTTGCACCAAGATTATCGCAGGAAATGCATGTCTCAGCTTGAAACCCGACCGAAACCAAGATATCTTCGGTTCTGCATGTCAAACATACTGTGGAGTGGTGAATAGACCAGAAAACGTGTTTCTCGCATTAAGTAGCTCGAAAAGAGCTTTCTCGAAGATTCTGCATACTTCTGACAGAAGTATCACCAAGATTATCGTAGAAAATGCATATCTCAGCTTGAATCCCGACCGTAACCAAGATATCTCCGGTTCGGCATGTCAAACGCACTGTGGAGTGGCGAAAACATCAGATAACGTGTTTCTCGCATTAAGTAGCGCGAAAAGAGCGTACTCAATGATTCTGCATACTTCTGACAGAAGTCTCACCAAGATTATAGTAGAAAATGCATATCTCAGCTTGAGCCCCGACGAAAGCCAAGATGTCGCCGGTTCTGCATATCAAACGCACTGTGGGGTCGTGAAAACACAAGAAAACGTGTTTCTTGCATTAAATAGCTCGACAAGAGCGATCTAGATGATTCTGCATACTTCTGACTGAAGTCTCACCAGGATAATCGCAGAAAATGCATATCTCAGCTTGAAACCCGACGAAATCCAAGATGTCGCCGGTTCTGCACGTAAAACGTTCTATGGAATGGTGAAAACACCAGAAAACGTGTTTCTCGCATTATGTAGATCGAAACGAGCGATCTAGATGATTCTGCATACTTCTGACTGAAGTCTCACCAATATTATCGCAAAAAATGCATATCTCACCTTGAAACATCACGAAAATCAAGATGACACCGGTTCTGCATATCAAACGCACTGTGGAGTGGTGAAAACAACCAGATAACGTGTTTCTCGCATTAAATAGCTCGAAAAGAGCGATCCCGATGATTCTGCATACTTCTGACAGAAGTCTCACCAAGATTATCGTAGAAAATGCATATCCCAGCTTGATACCCGACGAAAGCCAAGATGTCGCCGGTTCTGCATATCAAACGCACTGTGGAGTGGTGAAAACACCAGATAACGTGTTTCTCGCATTAAACAGCTCGAATAGAGCGTTCTCGATGATTCTGCATACTTCTGACAGAAGTATCACCAAGATTATCGTAGAAAATGCATATCTCAGCTTGAATCCCGACCGTAACCAAGATATCTCCGGTTCTGCATGTCAAACGCACTGTGGAGTGGCGAAAACATCAGATAACGTGTTTCTCGCATTAAGTAGCTCGAAAAGAGCGTACTCGATGATTCTGCATACTTCTGACAGAAGTCTCACCAAGATTATAGTAGAAAATGCATATCTCAGCTTGAGCCCCGACGAAAGCCAAGATGTCGCCGGTTCTGCATATCAAACGCACTGTGGGGTCGTGAAAACACAAGAAAACGTGTTTCTTGCATTAAATAGCTCGACAAGAGCGATCTAGATGATTCTGCATACTTCTGACTGAAGTCTCACCAGGATAATCGCAGAAAATGCATATCTCAGCTTGAAACCCGACGAAATCCAAGATGTCGCCGGTTCTGCACGTAAAACGCTCTATGGAATGGTGAAAACACCAGAAAACGTGTTTCTCGCATTATGTAGATCGAAACGAGCGATCTAGATGATTCTGCATACTTCTGACTGAAGTCTCACCAATATTATCGCAAAAAATGCATATCTCACCTTGAAACATCACGAAAATCAAGATGACACCGGTTCTGCATATCAAACGCACTGTGGAGTGGTGAAAACAACCAGATAACGTGTTTCTCGCATTAAATAGCTCGAAAAGAGCGATCCCGATGATTCTGCATACTTCTGACAGAAGTCTCACCAAGATTATCGTAGAAAATGCATATCCCAGCTTGATACCCGACGAAAGCCAAGATGTCGCCGGTTCTGCATATCAAATGCACTGTGGAGTGGTGAAAACACCAGATAACGTGTTTCTCGCATTAAACAGCTCGAATAGAGCGTTCTCGATGATTCTGCATACTTTTGACAGAAGAATCACCAAGATTATCGCAGAAAATGCATGTCTCAGCTTGAAACCCGACCGAAACCAAACTATCTTCGGTTCTGCATGTCAAACGTACTGTGGAGTGGTGAATACACCAGAAAACGTGTTTCTCGCATTAAGTAGCACGAAAAGAGCGTTCTCGAAGGTTCTGCATACTTCTGACAGAAGTATCACCAAGATTATCGTAGAAAATGCATATCTCAGCTTGAATCCCGACCGTAACCAAGATATCTCCGGTTCTGCATGTCAAACGCACTGTGGAGTGGCGTAAACACCAGATAACGTGTTTCTCGCATCAAGTAGCTCGAATAGAGCGTTCTCGATGATTCTGCATACTTCTGACTGAAGTCTCACCAATATTATCGCAAAAAATGCATATCTCACCTTGAAAATTCACGAAAATCAAGATGACACCGGTTCTGCATATCAAACGCACTGTGGAGTGGTGAAAACAACCAGATAACGTGTTTCTCGCATTAAATAGCTCGAAAAGAGCGATCCCGATGATTCTGCATACTTCTGACAGAAGTCTCACCAAGATTATCGTAGAAAATGCATATCCCAGCTTGATACCCGACGAAATCCAAGATGTCGCCGGTTCTGCAAATCAAACGCACTGTGGAGTGGTGAAAACCCCAGAAAACGTATTTCTCGAATTACATAGCTCGAGAAGAGCGATCTAGATGATTCTGCATACTTCTGACTGAAGTCTCACCAATATTATCGCAGAAAATGCATATCTCAGTTTGAAACCCGACGAAAACCATGATGTCGCCATTTCTGCATATCAATCGCACTGTGGGGTGGTGAAAACACCAGAAAACGTGTTACTCGCATTAACTAGCTCGAAAAGAGCGTTCTGGATGATTCTGCATACTTCTCATAGATGAAACACAAAGATTATCGCAGAAATTGCATATTTCAGCTGGAAACCCCACGAAAACCCAGATATCGCTGGTTCTGCATATCAAACGCACTGTGGAGCGCTGAAAACACCAGAAAACGTGTTACTCGCATTAACTAGCTCAAAACAGCGTTCTGGATGATTCTGCATACTTCTCATAGATGAAACACCAAGATTATCGCAGAAAATGCATATTTGAGCTGGAAACCCCACGAAAACCCAGATATCGCTGGTACTGCATATCAAACGCACTGTGGAGCGCTGAAAACACCAGATAACGTGTTTGTCGCATTGAATATCTCGAAAAGAGCGATATCGATGATTCTGCATACTTCGGACAGAAGTCTCACCAAGATTATCGCAGAAAACGCATATCTCAGCTGCAAACCCCACGAAAACCAAGATATGGCCGGTTCTGCATATCAGACGCACCGTGGAGTGGTGAAGACACAAGAAAACGTGTTACTCGCATTAACTAGCTCGAAAAGAGCGATCTGGATGATTCTGCATACTTCTCATAGATGAAACTCAAATATTATCGCAGAAAATGCATATTTCAGCTGGAAACCCCACGAAAACCAAGTTATCGGCGGCTCTACATATCAAACGCACTGTGGAGTGGTGAAAACACCAGAAAACGTGTTTCTCGCATTAAATAGCTCGAAAAGAGCGACCTAGATGATTCTGCATACTTCTGACTGAAGTCTCACCAATATTATCGCAGAAAAAGCATATCTCAGCTTGAAACCCTACCGAAACCAAGATATTTCCGTTTCTGCATGTCAAACGTACCGTGGAGTGGTGAATACACCAGATAGCGTGTTTCTGGCATTAAATAGCTCGAAAAGAGCGATCTAGATGATTCTGCATACTGCTGACAGAAGACTCACCAAGATTATCGCAGAAAATGCATATCTCAGCTGGAAACACCACGAAAATCAAGATATCGCCGGTTCCGCATACAAAACGCACTGTGGAATGTTGAAAACACCAGAAAACTTGTTTTTTCGCATTAAATAGCTCGAAAAGAGCGATCTAGATGATTCTGCATACTGCTGACAGAAGACTCACCCAGATTATCGCAGAAAATGCAAATATCTCAGCTGGAAACACCACGAAAATCAAGATATCGCCGGTTCTGCATATCAGACGCACCGTGCAGTAGTGAAAACAACCAGATAACGTGTTTCTCGCATTAAATAGCTCGAAACGTGCGATCTATATGATTCTGCATACATCTGAGAGAAGAGTCACCAAGGTTATCGCAGAAAATCCATATCTCAGCTTGAAACCTCACGAAAATCAAGATGTCGCCGGTTCTGCATATCAAACGCAATGTGGAGTCGTGAAAACAACCAGATCACGTGTTTCTCGCATTAAATAGCTCGCAACGGGGGATCTCGATGATTATGCATACTTCTGACAGAAGACTCACCATGGTTATCGTAGAAAATGCATATCACAACTGCAAACACCACGAAAATCAAGATATCGCCGGTTCTGCATATCAAACGCACTGTGGAATGTTGAAAACACCAGAAAACTTGTTTTTTCGCATTAAATAGCTCGAAACGAGCGATCTAGATGATTCTGCATACTTCTGTCTGAAGTCTCACCAATATTATCGCAGAAAATGCATATCTCAGCTTGAAACCTCACGAAAACCAAGTTATCTCCGGGTCTGCACATCAAACGTACTGTGGAGTGGTGAAAACACCAGATAACGTGTTTCTCGCGTTAAAAAGCTCGCAAAGAGGGATCTCGATGATTCTGCATACTTCTGACAGAAGACTCACCATGGTTATCGTAGAAAATGCATATCTCAGCTGCAAACACCACGAAAACAAGATGTCGCCGGTTCTGCATATCAAACGTACTGTGGGGTGGTGAATACACCAGAAAACGTGTTTCTCGCATTAAATAGCTCGAAAAGAGCGATCTAGATGATTCTACATACTTCTGACAGAAGACTCACCAAGATTATCCCAGAAAATGCATATCTCAGCTTGAAACACCACGAAAATCAAGATGTCGCCGGTTCTGCATATCAAACGCACTGTGGAATGTTGAAAACTCCAGGAAACTTGTTTTGTCGCATTGAATATCTCGAAAAGAGCGATATCGATGATTCTGCATACTTCGGAGAGAAGTCTCACCATGATTATCGTAAAAAATGCATGTCTCAGCTTGAAACCCCACGACAACCAAGATTTCGCTGGTTCTGCATATCAAACGCACTGTGGAGTGGTGAAAACACCAGATAACCTGTTTCTCGCATTAAATAGGTCGAAAAGAGCGATCTCGATGTTTATGCATACTTCGGACAGAGGTCTCACCAAGATTATCGCAGAAAATGCATATCTCACCTTGAAACCTCACGAAAATCAAGATGACGCCGGTTCTGCATATCAAACGCACTGTGGAGTGGTGAAAACAAGCAGATAACGTGTTTCTCGCATTAAATAGCTCGAAAAGTGCGATCCCGATGATTCTGCATACTTCTGACAGAAGTCTCACCAAGATTATCGTAGAAAATGCATATCCCAGCTTGATACCCGACGAATGCCAAGATGTCGCCGGTTCTGCATATCAAACGCACTGTGGAGTGGTGAAAACACCAGATAACGTGTTTCTCGCATTAAACTGCTCGGAAAGAGCGTTCTCGATGATTCTGCATACTTTTGACAGAAGAATCACCAAGATTATCGCAGAAAATGCATGTCTCAGCTTGAAACCCGACCGAAACCAAACTATCTTCGGTTCTGCATGTCAAACGTACTGTGGAGTGGTGAATACACCAGAAAACGTGTTTCTCGCATTAAGTAGCACGAAAAGAGCGTTCTCGAAGGTTCTGCATACTTCTGACAGAAGTATCACCAAGATTATCGTAGAAAATGCATATCTCAGCTTGAATCCCGACCGTAACCAAGATATCTCCGGTTCTGCATGTCAAACGCACTGTGGAGTGGCGAAAACACCAGATAACGTGTTTCTCGCATCAAGTAGCTCGAAAAGAGCGATCTCGATTATTCTGCATACTTCTGACTGAAGTCTCACCAAGATTATCGCAGAAAATGCATATCTCAGCTACAAACCCCACGAAAACCAAGATATCTCCGGTTCTGCATTTCAGACTCACTGTGGAGTGGTGAAAAAACCAGAAAACGTGTTTCTCGCATTAAGTAGCTCGAAAAGAGCGTTCTCGATGATTCTGCATACTTCTGACAGAAGTATCACCAAGATTATCGTAGAAAATGCATATCTCAGCTTGAATCCCGACCGTAACCAAGATATCTCCGGTTCTGCATGTCAAACGCACTGTGGAGTGGCGAAAACACCAGATAACGTGTATGTCGCATTCAGTAGCTCGAAAAGAGCGATCTCGATGATTCTGCATACTTCTGACAGAACTATCACCCAGATTATCGTCGAAAATGCATATCTCTGCTTGAATCCCGACCGTAACCAAGATATCTCCGGTTCTGCATGTCAAACGTACTGTGGAGTGGTGAAAATACCAGAAAACGTGTTTCTCGCATTATGTAGCTCGAAAAGAGCGTTGTCGATGATTCTGCATACTTCTCATAAATGAAACACCAAGATGATCGCAGAAAATGCATATCTGAGCTTGAAACCCGACCGAAACCAAGATGTCGCCGGTTCTGCATATCAAACGCACTGTGGAGTGGTGAAAACACCAGAAAACGTGTTTCTCGCATTAAATAGCTCGACAAGAGCGATCTAGATGATTCTGCATACTTCTGACAGAACACTCACCAAGATTATCGCAGAAAATGCATATCTCAGCTGGAAACCTCACGAAAATCAAGATGTCGCCGGTTCTGCATATCAAACGCACTGTGGAGTGGTGAAAACACCAGAAAACGTGTTTCTCGCATTAAATAGCTCGACAAGAGCGATCTAGATGATTCTGCATACTTCTGACTGAAGTCTCACCAAGATAATCGCAGAAAATGCATATCTCAGCTTGAAACCCGACGAAATCCAAGATGTCGCCGGTTCTGCACATAAAACGTTCTATGGAATGGTGAAAACACCAGAAAACGTGTTTCTCGCATTATGTAGCTCGAAACGAGCGATCTAGATGATTCTGCATACTTCTGACAGTACACTCACCAAGATTATCGCAGAAAATGCATGTCTCAGCTTGAAACCCGACCGAAACCAAGATATCTTCGGTTCTGCATGTCAAACATACTGTGGAGTGGTGAATACACCAGAAAACGTGTTTCTCGCATTAAGTAGCACGAAAAGAGCGTACTCGATGATTCTGCATACTTCTGACAGAAGTTGCACCAAGATTATCGCAGGAAATGCATGTCTCAGCTTGAAACCCGACCGAAACCAAGATATCTTCGGTTCTGCATGTCAAACATACTGTGGAGTGGTGAATAGACCAGAAAACGTGTTTCTCGCATTAAATAGCTCGACAAGAGCGATCTAGATGATTCTGCATACTTCTGACTGAAGTCTCACCAAGATAATCGCAGAAAATGCATATCTCAGCTTGAAACCCGACCGAAACCAAGATGTCGCCGGTTCTGCATATCAAACGCACTGTGGAGTGGTGAAAACACCAGAAAACGTGTTTCTCGCATTAAATAGCTCGACAAGAGCGATCTAGATGATTCTGCATACTTCTGACTGAAGTCTCACCAAGATAATCGCAGAAAATGCATATCTCAGCTTGAAACCCGACGAAATCCAAGATGTCGCCGGTTCTGCACATAAAACGTTCTATGGAATGGTGAAAACACCAGAAAACGTGTTTCTCGCATTATGTAGCTCGAAACGAGCGATCTAGATGATTCTGCATACTTCTGACAGAAGTCTCACCAAGATTATAGTAGAAAATGCATATCTCAGCTTGAGCCCCGACGAAAGCCAAGATGTCGCCGGTTCTGCATATCAAACGCACTGTGGGGTCGTGAAAACACAAGAAAACGTGTTTCTTGCATTAAATAGCTCGACAAGAGCGATCTAGATGATTCTGCATACTTCTGACTGAAGTCTCACCAGGATAATCGCAGAAAATGCATATCTCAGCTTGAAACCCGACGAAATCCAAGATGTCGCCGGTTCTGCACGTAAAACGTTCTATGGAATGGTGAAAACACCAGAAAACGTGTTTCTCGCATTATGTAGATCGAAACGAGCGATCTAGATGATTCTGCATACTTCTGACTGAAGTCTCACCAATATTATCGCAAAAAATGCATATCTCACCTTGAAACATCACGAAAATCAAGATGAAACCGGTTCTGCATATCAAACGCACTGTGGAGTGGTGAAAACAACCAGATAACGTGTTTCTCGCATTAAATAGCTCGAAAAGAGCGATCCCGATGATTCTGCATACTTCTGACAGAAGTCTCACCAAGATTATCGTAGAAAATGCAAATCCCAGCTTGATACCCGACGAAAGCCAAGATGTCGCCGGTTCTGCATATCAAACGCACTGTGGAGTGGTGAAAACACCAGATAACGTGTTTCTCGCATTAAACAGCTCGAATAGAGCGTTCTCGATGATTCTGCATACTTCTGACAGAAGTATCACCAAGATTATCGTAGAAAATGCATATCTCAGCTTGAATCCCGACCGTAACCAAGATATCTCCGGTTCTGCATGTCAAACGCACTGTGGAGTGGCGAAAACACCAGATAACGTGTTTCTCGCATCAAGTAGCTCGAAAAGAGCGATCGCGATTATTCTGCATACTTCTGACTGAAGTCTCACCAAGATTATCGCAGAAAATGCATATCTCAGCTACAAACCCCACGAAAACCAAGATATCTCCGGTTCTGCATTTCAGACTCACTGTGGAGTGGTGAAAAAACCAGAAAACAAGTTTCTCGCATTAAGTAGCTCGAAAAGAGCGTTCTCGATGATTCTGCATACTTCTGACAGAAGTATCACCAAGATTATCGTAGAAAATGCATATCTCAGCTTGAATCCCGACCGTAACCAAGATATCTCCGGTTCTGCATGTCAAACGCACTGTGGAGTGGCGAAAACACCAGATAACGTGTATGTCGCATTCAGTAGCTCGAAAAGAGCGATCTCGATGATTCTGCATACTTCTGACAGAACTATCACCAAGATTATCGTCGAAAATGCATATCTCTGCTTGAATCCCGACCGTAACCAAGATATCTCCGGTTCTGCATGTCAAACGTACTGTGGAGTGGTGAAAATACCAGAAAACGTGTTTCTCGCATTATGTAGCTCGAAAAGAGCGTTCTCGATGATTCTGCATACTTCTCATAAATGAAACACCAAGATTATCGCAGAAAATGCATATCTCAGCTTGAAACCCGACCGAAACCAAGATGTCGCCGGTTCTGCATATCAAACGCACTGTGGAGTGGTGAAAACACCAGAAAACGTGTTTCTCGCATTAAATAGCTCGACAAGAGCGATCTAGATGATTCTGCATACTTCTGACTGAAGTTTCACCAAGATAATCGCAGAAAATGCATATCTCAGCTTGAAACCCGACGAAATCCAAGATGTGGCCGGTTCTGCACATAAAACGTTCTATGGAATGGTGAAAACACCAGAAAACGTGTTTCTCGCATTATGTAGCTCGAAACGAGCGATCTAGATGATTCTGCATACTTCTGACAGAACACTCACCAAGATTATCGCAGAAAATGCATATCTCAGCTGGAAACCTCACGAATATCAAGAAGTCGCCGGTTCTGCATATCAAACGCAATGTGGAGTGGTGAAAACAACCAGATAACGTGTTTCTCGCATTAAACAGCTCGAATAGAGCGTTCTCGATGATTCTGCATACTTCTGACAGAAGTTGCACCAAGATTATCGCAGGAAATGCATGTCTCAGCTTGAAACCCGACCGAAACCAAGATATCTTCGGTTCTGCATGTCAAACATACTGTGGAGTGGTGAATAGACCAGAAAACGTGTTTCTCGCATTAAGTAGCTCGAAAAGAGCTTTCTCGAAGATTCTGCATACTTCTGACAGAAGTATCACCAAGATTATCGTAGAAAATGCATATCTCAGCTTGAATCCCGACCGTAACCAAGATATCTCCGGTTCTGCATGTCAAACGCACTGTGGAGTGGCGAAAACATCAGATAACGTGTTTCTCGCATTAAGTAGCTCGAAAAGAGCGTACTCGATGATTCTGCATACTTCTGACAGAAGTCTCACCAAGATTATAGTAGAAAATGCATATCTCAGCTTGAGCCCCGACGAAAGCCAAGATGTCGCCGGTTCTGCATATCAAACGCACTGTGGGGTCGTGAAAACACAAGAAAACGTGTTTCTTGCATTAAATAGCTCGACAAGAGCGATCTAGATGATTCTGCATACTTCTGACTGAAGTCTCACCAGGATAATCGCAGAAAATGCATATCTCAGCTTGAAACTCGACGAAATCCAAGATGTCGCCGGTTCTGCACGTAAAACGTTCTATGGAATGGTGAAAACACCAGAAAACGTGTTTCTCGCATTATGTAGATCGAAACGAGCGATCTAGATGATTCTGCATACTTCTGACTGAAGTCTCACCAATATTATCGCAAAAAATGCATATCTCACCTTGAAACATCACGAAAATCAAGATGACACCGGTTCTGCATATCAAACGCACTGTGGAGTGGTGAAAACAACCAGATAACGTGTTTCTCGCATTAAATAGCTCGAAAAGAGCGATCCCGATGATTCTGCATACTTCTGACAGAAGTCTCACCAAGATTATCGTAGAAAATGCATATCCCAGCTTGATACCCGACGAAAGCCAAGATGTCGCCGGTTCTGCATATCAAACGCACTGTGGAGTGGTGAAAACACCAGATAACGTGTTTCTCGCATTAAACAGCTCGAATAGAGCGTTCTCGATGATTCTGCATACTTCTGACAGAAGAATCACCAAGATTATCGCAGGAAATGCATGTCTCAGCTTGAAACCCGACCGAAACCAAGATATCTTCGGTTCTGCATGTCAAACATACTGTGGAGTGGTGAATAGACCAGAAAACGTGTTTCTCGCATTAAACAGCTCGAAAAGAGCGTTCTCGATGATTCTGCATACTTCTGACTGAAGTCTCACCAAGATTATCGCAGAAAATGCATTTCTCAGCTTGAAACCCGACGAAATCCAAGATGTCGCCGGTTCTGCAAATCAAACGCACTGCGGGGTGGTGAAAACACAAGAAAACGTGTTTCTCGCATTAAATAGCTCGACAAGAGCGATCCCGATGATTCTGCATACTTCTGACAGAAGTCTCACCAAGATTCTCGCAGAAAATGCATATCTCAGCTACAAACCCCACGAAAACCAAGATATCTCCGGTTCTGCATTTCAGACTCACTGTGGAGTGGTGAAAAAACCAGAAAACGTGTTTCTCGCATTAAGTAGCTCGAAAAGAGCGTTCTCGATGATTCTGCATACTTCTGACAGAAGTATCACCAAGATTATCGTAGAAAATGCATATCTCAGCTTGAATCCCGACCGTAACCAAGATATCTCCGGTTCTGCATGTCAAACGCACTGTGGAGTGGCGAAAACACCAGATAACGTGTATGTCGCATTAAGTAGCTCGAAAAGAGCGATCTCGATGATTCTGCATACTTCTGACAGAACTATCACCAAGATTATCGTAGAAAATGCATATCTCTGCTTGAATCCCGACCGTAACCAAGATATCTCCGGTTCTGCATGTCAAACGTACTGTGGAGTGGTGAAAATACCAGAAAACGTGTTTCTCGCATTATGTAGCTCGAAAAGAGCGTTCTCGATGATTCTGCATACTTCTCATAAATGAAACACCAAGATTATCGCAGAAAATGCATATTTCAGCTGGAAACCCAACGATAACCAAGATATCTCCGTTTCTGCATGTCAAACGTACTGTGGATTGGTGAATACACGAGAAAACGAGTTTCTCGCATTAAAAAGCTCGAAAAGAGCGATCTCGATTATTCTGCATGCTGCTGACTGAAGTCTCACCAAGATTATCGCAGAAAATGCATATCTCAGCTTGAAACCCGACCGAAACCAAGATGTCGCCGGTTCTGCATATCAAACGCACTGTGGAGTGGTGAAAACACCAGAAAACGTGTTTCTCGCATTAAATAGCTCGACAAGAGCGATCTAGATGATTCTGCATACTACTGACTGAAGTCTCACCAAGATAATCGCAGAAAATGCATATCTCAGCTTGAAACCCGACGAAATCCAAGATGTCGCCGGTTCTGCACATAAAACGTTCTATGGAATGGTGAAAACACCAGAAAACGTGTTTCTCGCATTATGTAGCTCGAAACGAGCGATCTAGATGATTCTGCATACTTCTGACAGAAGTTGCACCAAGATTATCGCAGGAAATGCATGTCTCAGCTTGAAACCCGACCGAAACCAAGATATCTTCGGTTCTGCATGTCAAACATACTGTGGAGTGGTGAATAGACCAGAAAACGTGTTTCTCGCATTAAGTAGCTCGAAAAGAGCTTTCTCGAAGATTCTGCATACTTCTGACAGAAGTATCACCAAGATTATAGTAGAAAATGCATATCTCAGCTTGAGCCCCGACGAAAGCCAAGATGTCGCCGGTTCTGCATGTCAAACGCACTGTGGAGTGGCGAAAACATCAGATAACGTGTTTCTCGCATTAAGTAGCTCGAAAAGAGCGTACTCGATGATTCTGCATACTTCTGACAGAAGTCTCACCAAGATTATAGTAGAAAATGCATATCTCAGCTTGAGCCCCGACGAAAGCCAAGATGTCGCCGGTTCTGCATATCAAACGCACTGTCGGGTCGTGAAAACACAAGAAAACGTGTTTCTTGCATTAAGTAGCTCGACAAGAGCGATCTAGATGATTCTGCATACTTCTGACTGAAGTCTCACCAGGATAATCGCAGAAAATGCATATCTCAGCTTGAAACCCGACGAAATCCAAGATGTCGCCGGTTCTGCACGTAAAACGTTCTATGGAATGGTGAAAACACCAGAAAACGTGTTTCTCGCATTATGTAGATCGAAACGAGCGATGTAGATGATTCTGCATACTTCTGACTGAAGTCTCACCAATATTATCGCAAAAAATGCATATCTCACCTTGAAACATCACGAAAATCAAGATGACACCGGTTCTGCATATCAAACGCATTGTGGAGTGGTGAAAACAACCAGATAACGTGTTTCTCGCATTAAATAGCTCGAAAAGAGCAATCCCGATGATTCTGCATACTTCTGACAGAAGTCTCACCAAGATTATCGTAGAAAATGCATATCCCAGCTTGATACCCGACGAAAGCCAAGATGTCGCCGGTTCTGCATATCAAACGCACTGTGGAGTGGTGAAAACACCAGATAACGTGTTTCTCGCATTAAACAGCTCGAATAGAGCGTTCTCGATGATTCTGCATACTTCTGACAGAAGAATCACCAAGATTATCGCAGGAAATGCATGTCTCAGCTTGAAACCCGACCGAAACCAAGATATCTTCGGTTCTGCATGTCAAACATACTGTGGAGTGGTGAATAGACCAGAAAACGTGTTTCTCACATTAAACAGCTCGAAAAGAGCGTTCTCGATGATTCTGCATACTTCTGACTGAAGTCTCGCCAAGATTATCGCAGAAAATGCATTTCTCAGCTTGAAACCCGACGAAATCCAAGATGTCGCCGGTTCTGCAAATCAAACGCACTGTGGGGTGGTGAAAACACAAGAAAACGTGTTTCTCGCATTAAATAGCTCGACAAGAGCGATCCCGATGATTCTGCATACTTCTGACAGAAGTCTCACCAAGATTCTCGCAGAAAATGCATATCTCAGCTACAAACCCCACGAAAACCAAGATATCTCCGGTTCTGCATTTCAGACTCACTGTGGAGTGGTGAAAAAACAAGAAAACGTGTTTCTCGCATTAAGTAGCTCGAAAAGAGCGTTCTCGATGATTCTGCATACTTCTGACAGAAGTATCACCTAGATTATCGTAGAAAATGCATATCTCAGCTTGAATCCCGACCGTAACCAAGATATCTCCGGTTCTGCATGTCAAACGCACTGTGGAGTGGCGAAAACACCAGATAACGTGTATGTCGCATTAAGTAGCTCGAAAAGAGCGATCTCGATGATTCTGCATACTTCTGACAGAACTATCACCAAGATTATCGTAGAAAATGCATATCTCTGCTTGAATCCCGACCGTAACCAAGATATCTCCGGTTCTGCATGTCAAACGTACTGTGGAGTGGTAAAAATACCAGAAAACGTGTTTCTCGCATTATGTAGCTCGAAAAGAGCGTTCTCGATGATTCTGCATACTTCTCATAAATGAAACACCAAGATTATCGCAGAAAATGCATATTTCAGCTGGAAACCCAACGATAACCAAGATATCTCCGTTTCTGCATGTCAAACGTACTGTGGATTGGTGAATACACGAGAAAACGAGTTTCTCGCATTAAATAGCTCGAAAAGAGCGATCTCGATTATTCTGCATGCTGCTGACTGAAGTCTCACCAAGATTATCGCAGAAAATGCATATCCCAGCTTGAAACCCGACCGAAACCAAGATGTCGCCGGTTCTGCATATCAAACGCACTGTGGAGTGGTGAAAACACCAGAAAACGTGTTTCTCGCATTAAATAGCTCGACAAGAGCGATCTAGATGATTCTGCATACTTCTGACAGAAGTCTCACCAGGATAATCGCAGAAAATGCATATCTCAGCTTGAAACCCGACGAAATCCAAGATGTCGCCGGTTCTGCACGTAAAACGTTCTATGGAATGGTGAAAACACCAGAAAACGTGTTTCTCGCATTATGTAGATCGAAACGAGCGATCTAGATGATTCTGCATACTTCTGACAGAAGTCTCACCAAGATTATCGTAGAAAATGCATATCCCAGCTTGATACCCGACGAAAGCCAAGATGTCGCCGGTTCTGCATATCAAACGCACTGTGGAGTGGTGAAAACACCAGATAACGTGTTTCTCGCATTAAACAGCTCGAATAGAGCGTTCTCGATGATTCTGCATACTTCTGACAGAAGAATCACCAAGATTATCGCAGGAAATGCATGTCTCAGCTTGAAACCCGACCGAAACCAAGATATCTTCGGTTCTGCATGTCAAACATACTGTGGAGTGGTGAATAGACCAGAAAACGTGTTTCTCGCATTAAGTAGCTCGAAAAGAGCTTTCTCGAAGATTCTGCATACTTCTGACAGAAGTATCACCAAGATTATAGTAGAAAATGCATATCTCAGCTTGAGCCCCGACGAAAGCCAAGATGTCGCCGGTTCTGCATGTCAAACGCACTGTGGAGTGGCGAAAACATCAGATAACGTGTTTCTCGCATTAAATAGCTCGACAAGAGCGATCCCGATGATTCTGCATACTTCTGACAGAAGTCTCACCAAGATTCTCGCAGAAAATGCATATCTCAGCTACAAACCCCACGAAAACCAAGATATCTCCGGTTCTGCATTTCAGACTCACTGTGGAGTGGTGAAAAAACAAGAAAACGTGTTTCTCGCATTAAGTAGCTCGAAAAGAGCGTTCTCGATGATTCTGCATACTTCTGACAGAAGTATCACCTAGATTATCGTAGAAAATGCATATCTCAGCTTGAATCCCGACCGTAACCAAGATATCTCCGGTTCTGCATGTCAAACGCACTGTGGAGTGGCGAAAACACCAGATAACGTGTATGTCGCATTAAGTAGCTCGAAAAGAGCGATCTCGATGATTCTGCATACTTCTGACAGAACTATCACCAAGATTATCGTAGAAAATGCATATCTCTGCTTGAATCCCGACCGTAACCAAGATATCTCCGGTTCTGCATGTCAAACGTACTGTGGAGTGGTAAAAATACCAGAAAACGTGTTTCTCGCATTATGTAGCTCGAAAAGAGCGTTCTCGATGATTCTGCATACTTCTCATAAATGAAACACCAAGATTATCGCAGAAAATGCATATTTCAGCTGGAAACCCAACGATAACCAAGATATCTCCGTTTCTGCATGTCAAACGTACTGTGGATTGGTGAATACACGAGAAAACGAGTTTCTCGCATTAAATAGCTCGAAAAGAGCGATCTCGATTATTCTGCATGCTGCTGACTGAAGTCTCACCAAGATTATCGCAGAAAATGCAAATCCCAGCTTGAAACCCGACCGAAACAAAGATGTCGCCGGTTCTGCATATCAAACGCACTGTGGAGTGGTGAAAACACCAGAAAACGTGTTTCTCGCATTAAATAGCTCGACAAGAGCGATCTAGATGATTCTGCATACTTCTGACTGAAGTCTCACCAAGATAATCGCAGAAAATGCATATCTCAGCTTGAAACCCGACGAAATCCATGATGTCGCCTGTTCTGCACATAAAACGTTCTATGGAATGGTGAAAACACCAGTAAACGTGTTTCTCGCATTATGTAGTTCGAAACGAGCGATCTAGATGATTCTTCATACGTCTGACAGAACACTCACCAAGATTATCGCAGAAAATGCATATCTCAGCTGGAAACCTCACGAAAATCAAGATATCTTCGGTTCTGCATGTCAAACATACTGTGGAGTGGTGAATAGACCAGAAAACGTGTTTCTCGCATTAAGTAGCTCGAAAAGAGCTTTCTCGAAGATTCTGCATACTTCTGACAGAAGTATCACCAAGATTATCGTAGAAAATGCATATCTCAGCTTGAATCCCGACCGTAACCAAGATATCTCCGGTTCTGCGTGTCAAACGCACTGTGGAGTGGCGAAAACACCAGATAACGTGTTTCTCGCATTAAGTAGCTCGAAAAGAGCGTACTGGATGATTCTGCATACTTCTGACAGAAGTCTCACCAAGATTATAGTAGAAAATGCATATCTCAGCTTGAGCCCCGACGAAAGCCAAGATGTCGCCGGTTCTGCATATCAAACGCACTGTGGGGTCGTGAAAACACAAGAAAACGTGTTTCTCGCATTAAATAGCTCGACAAGAGCGATCTAGATGATTCTGCATACTTCTGACAGAAGTCTCACCAGGATAATCGCAGAAAATGCATATCTCAGCTTGAAACCCGACGAAATCCAAGATGTCGCCGGTTCTGCACGTAAAACGTTCTATGGAATGGTGAAAACACCAGAAAACGTGTTTCTCGCATTATGTAGATCGAAACGAGCGATCTAGATGATTCTGCATACTTCTGACAGAAGTCTCACCAAGATTATCGTAGAAAATGCATATCCCAGCTTGATACCCGACGAAAGCCAAGATGTCGCCGGTTCTGCATATCAAACGCACTGTGGAGTGGTGACAACACCAGATAACGTGTTTCTCGCATTAAACAGCTCGAATAGAGCGTTCTCGATGATTCTGCATACTTCTGACAGAAGAATCACCAAGATTATCGCAGGAAATGCATGTCTCAGCTTGAAACCCGACCGAAACCAAGATATCTTCGGTTCTGCATGTCAAACATACTGTGGAGTGGTGAATAGACCAGAAAACGTGTTTCTCGCATTAAGTAGCTCGAAAAGAGCTTTCTCGAAGATTCTGCATACTTCTTACTGAAGTCTCACCAAGATAATCGCAGAAAATGCATTTCTCAGCTTGAAACCCGACGAAATCCAAGATGTCGCCGGTTCTGCAAATCAAACGCACTGTGGGGTGGTGAAAACACAAGAAAACGTGTTTCTCGCATTAAATAGCTCGACAAGAGCGATCTAGATGATACTGCATACTTCTGACTGAAGTCTCACCAAGATAATCGCAGAAAATGCATTTCTCAGCTTGAAACCCGACGAAATCCAAGATGTCGCCGGTTCTGCAAATCAAACGCACTGTGGAGTGGTGAAAACACCAGAAAACGTATTTCTCGAATTACATAGCTCGAGAAGAGCGATCTAGATGATTCTGCATACTTCTGACTGAAGTCTCACCAGGATCATCGCAGGAAATGCATATCTCAGCTTGAAACCCGACGAAATCCAAGATGTCGCCGGTTCTGCACGTAAAACGTTCTATGGAATGGTGAAAACACCAGAAAACGTGTTTCTCGCATTATGTAGATCGAAACGAGCGATCTAGATGATTCTGCATACTTCTGACAGAAGTCTCACCAAGATTATCGTAGAAAATGCATATCCCAGCTTGATACCCGACGAAAGCCAAGATGTCGCCGGTTCTGCATATCAAACGCACTGTGGAGTGGTGAAAACACCAGATAACGTGTTTCTCGCATTAAACAGCTCGAATAGAGCGTTCTCGATGATTCTGCATACTTCTGACAGAAGAATCACCAAGATTATCGCAGGAAATGCATATTTCAGCTGGAAACCCAACGATAACCAAGATATCTCCGTTTCTGCATGTCAAACGTACTGTGGATTGGTGAATACACGAGAAAACGAGTTTCTCGCATTAAATAGCTCGAAAAGAGCGATCTCGATTATTCTGCATGCTGCTGACTGAAGTCTCACCAAGATTATCGCAGAAAATGCATATCTCAGCTTGAAACCCGACCGAAACCAAGATGTCGCCGGTTCTGCATATCAAACGCACTGTGGAGTGGTGAAAACACCAGAAAACGTGTTTCTCGCATTAAATAGCTCGACAAGAGCGATCTAGATGATTCTGCATACTTCTGACTGATGTCTCACCAAGATTATCGCAGAAAATGCATATCTCAGCTGGAAACCTCACGAAAATCAAGAAGTCGCCGGTTCTGCATATCAAACGCACTGTGGAGTGGTGAAAACAACCAGATAACGTGTTTCTCGCATTAAATATCTCGAGAAGAGCGATCTAGATGATTCTGCATACTTCTGACTGAAGTCTCACCAGGATCATCGCAGGAAATGCATATCTCAGCTTGAAACCCGACGAAATCCAAGATGTCGCCGGTTCTGCACGTAAAACGTTCTATGGAATGGTGAAAACACCAGAAAACGTGTTTCTCGCATTATGTAGATCGAAACGAGCGATCTAGATGATTCTGCATACTTCTGACAGAAGTCTCACCAAGATTATCGTAGAAAATGCATATCCCAGCTTGATACCCGACGAAAGCCAAGATGTCGCCGGTTCTGCATATCAAACGCACTGTGGAGTGGTGAAAACACCAGATAAAGTGTTTCTCGCATTAAACAGCTCGAATAGAGCGTTCTCGATGATTCTGCATACTTCTGACAGAAGAATCAACAAGATTATCGCAGGAAATGCATGTCTCAGCTTGAAACCCGACCGAAACCAAGATATCTTCGGTTCTGCATGTCAAACATACTGTGGAGTGGTGAATAGACCAGAAAACGTGTTTCTCGCATTAAACAGCTCGAAAAGAGCGTTCTCGATGATTCTGCATACTTCTGACTGAAGTCTCACCAAGATAATCGCAGAAAATACATTTCTCAGCTTGAAACCCGACGAAATCCAAGATGTCGCCGGTTCTGCAAATCAAACGCACTGTGGAGTGGTGAAAACACCACATAACGTGTTTCTCGCATTAAGTAGCTCGAAACGAGCGATCTAGATGATTCTGCATACTTCTGACTGAAGTCTCACCAACATTATCGCAGAAAATGCATATCTCAGCTGGAAACCTCACGAAAATCAAGAAGTCGCCGGTTCTGCATATCAAACGCACTGTGGAGTGGTGAAAACAACCAGATAACGTGTTTCTCGCATTAAATAGCTCGAAAAGGCGATCCCGATGATTCTGCATACTTCTGACTGATGTCTCACCAAGATTATCGCAGGAAATGCATGTCTCAGCTTGAAACCCGACCGAAACCAAGATATCTTCGGTTCTGCATGTCAAACATACTGTGGAGTGGTGAATAGACCAGAAAACGTGTTTCTCGCATTAAGTAGCTCGAAAAGAGCTTTCTCGAAGATTCTGCATACTTCTTACTGAAGTCTCACCAAGATAATCGCAGAAAATGCATTTCTCAGCTTGAAACCCGACGAAATCCAAGATGTCGCCGGTTCTGCAAATCAAACGCACTGTGGGGTGGTGAAAACACAAGAAAACGTGTTTCTCGCATTAAATAGCTCGACAAGAGCGATCTAGATGATACTGCATACTTCTGACTGAAGTCTCACCAAGATAATCGCAGAAAATGCATTTCTCAGCTTGAAACCCGACGAAATCCAAGATGTCGCCGGTTCTGCAAATCAAACGCACTGTGGAGTGGTGAAAACACCAGAAAACGTATTTCTCGAATTACATAGCTCGAGAAGAGCGATCTAGATGATTCTGCATACTTCTGACTGAAGTCTCACCAGGATCATCGCAGGAAATGCATATCTCAGCTTGAAACCCGACGAAATCCAAGATGTCGCCGGTTCTGCACGTAAAACGTTCTATGGAATGGTGAAAACACCAGAAAACGTGTTTCTCGCATTATGTAGATCGAAACGAGCGATCTAGATGATTCTGCATACTTCTGACAGAAGTCTCACCAAGATTATCGTAGAAAATGCATATCCCAGCTTGATACCCGACGAAAGCCAAGATGTCGCCGGTTCTGCATATCAAACGCACTGTGGAGTGGTGAAAACACCAGATAACGTGTTTCTCGCATTAAACAGCTCGAATAGAGCGTTCTCGATGATTCTGCATACTTCTGACAGAAGAATCACCAAGATTATCGCAGGAAATGCATATTTCAGCTGGAAACCCAACGATAACCAAGATATCTCCGTTTCTGCATGTCAAACGTACTGTGGATTGGTGAATACACGAGAAAACGAGTTTCTCGCATTAAATAGCTCGAAAAGAGCGATCTCGATTATTCTGCATGCTGCTGACTGAAGTCTCACCAAGATTATCGCAGAAAATGCATATCTCAGCTTGAAACCCGACCGAAACCAAGATGTCGCCGGTTCTGCATATCAAACGCACTGTGGAGTGGTGAAAACACCAGAAAACGTGTTTCTCGCATTAAATAGCTCGACAAGAGCGATCTAGATGATTCTGCATACTTCTGACTGATGTCTCACCAAGATTATCGCAGAAAATGCATATCTCAGCTGGAAACCTCACGAAAATCAAGAAGTCGCCGGTTCTGCATATCAAACGCACTGTGGAGTGGTGAAAACAACCAGATAACGTGTTTCTCGCATTAAATATCTCGAGAAGAGCGATCTAGATGATTCTGCATACTTCTGACTGAAGTCTCACCAGGATCATCGCAGGAAATGCATATCTCAGCTTGAAACCCGACGAAATCCAAGATGTCGCCGGTTCTGCACGTAAAACGTTCTATGGAATGGTGAAAACACCAGAAAACGTGTTTCTCGCATTATGTAGATCGAAACGAGCGATCTAGATGATTCTGCATACTTCTGACAGAAGTCTCACCAAGATTATCGTAGAAAATGCATATCCCAGCTTGATACCCGACGAAAGCCAAGATGTCGCCGGTTCTGCATATCAAACGCACTGTGGAGTGGTGAAAACACCAGATAAAGTGTTTCTCGCATTAAACAGCTCGAATAGAGCGTTCTCGATGATTCTGCATACTTCTGACAGAAGAATCAACAAGATTATCGCAGGAAATGCATGTCTCAGCTTGAAACCCGACCGAAACCAAGATATCTTCGGTTCTGCATGTCAAACATACTGTGGAGTGGTGAATAGACCAGAAAACGTGTTTCTCGCATTAAACAGCTCGAAAAGAGCGTTCTCGATGATTCTGCATACTTCTGACTGAAGTCTCACCAAGATAATCGCAGAAAATACATTTCTCAGCTTGAAACCCGACGAAATCCAAGATGTCGCCGGTTCTGCAAATCAAACGCACTGTGGAGTGGTGAAAACACCACATAACGTGTTTCTCGCATTAAGTAGCTCGAAACGAGCGATCTAGATGATTCTGCATACTTCTGACTGAAGTCTCACCAACATTATCGCAGAAAATGCATATCTCAGCTGGAAACCTCACGAAAATCAAGAAGTCGCCGGTTCTGCATATCAAACGCACTGTGGAGTGGTGAAAACAACCAGATAACGTGTTTCTCGCATTAAATAGCTCGAAAAGGCGATCCCGATGATTCTGCATACTTCTGACTGATGTCTCACCAAGATTATCGCAGGAAATGCATGTCTCAGCTTGAAACCCGACCGAAACCAAGATATCTTCGGTTCTGCATGTCAAACATACTGTGGAGTGGTGAATAGACCAGAAAACGTGTTTCTCGCATTAAGTAGCTCGAAAAGAGCTTTCTCGAAGATTCTGCATACTTCTGACAGAAGTATCACCAAGATTATCGTAGAAAATGCATATCTCAGCTTGAATCCCGACCGTAACCAAGATTTCTCCGGTTCTGCATGTCAAACGCACTGTGGAGTGGCGAAAACACCAGATAACGTGTTTCTCGCATTAAGTAGCTCGAAAAGAGCGTACTCGATGATTCTGCATACTTCTGACAGAAGTCTCACCAAGATTATAGTAGAAAATGCATATCTCAGCTTGAGCCCCGACGAAAGCCAAGATGTCGCCGGTTCTGCATATCAAACGCACTGTGGGGTCGTGAAAACACAAGAAAACGTGTTTCTCGCATTAAATAGCTCGACAAGAGCGATCTAGATGATTCTGCATACTTCTGACTGAAGTCTCACCAGGATAATCGCAGAAAATGCATATCTCAGCTTGAAACCCGACGAAATCCAAGATGTCGCCGGTTCTGCACGTAAAACGTTCTATGGAATGGTGAAAACACCAGAAAACGTGTTTCTCGCATTATGTAGATCGAAACGAGCGATCTAGATGATTCTGCATACTTCTGACAGAAGTCTCACCAAGATTATCGTAGAAAATGCATATCCCAGCTTGATACCCGACGAAAGCCAAGATGTCGCCGGTTCTGCATATCAAACGCACTGTGGAGTGGTGAAAACACCAGATAACGTGTTTCTCGCATTAAACAGCTCGAATAGAGCGTTCTCGATGATTCTGCATACTTCTGACAGAAGAATCAACAAGATTATCGCAGAAATTGCATATTTCAGCTGGAAACCCCACGAAAACCAAGTTATCGGCGGCTCTACATATCAAACGCACTGTGGAGTGGTCAACACACCAGAAAACTTGTTTTTTCGCATTAAATAGCTCGAAAAGGCGATCCCGATGATTCTGCATACTTCTGACTGATGTCTCACCAAGATTATCGTAGAAAATGCATATCTCAGCTTGAAACCCGACCGAAACCAAGATATCTCCGGTTCTGCATATCAAACGCACTGTGGGGTGGTGAAAACAACCAGATAACGTGTTTCTCGCATTAAATAGCTCGAAAAGGCGATCCCGATGATTCTGCATACTTCTGACAGAAGTCTCACCAAGATTATCGTACAAAATGCATATCCCAGCTTGATACCCGACGAAAGCCAAGATGTCGCCGGTTCTGCATATCAAACGCACTGTGGAGTGGTGAATACACCAGATAACGTTATTCTCGCATTAAACAGCTCGAATAGAGCGTTCTCGATGATTCTGCATACTTCTGACAGAAGAATCACCAAGATTATCGCAGAAAATGCATGTCTCAGCTTGAAACCCGACTGAACCCAAGATATCTTCGGTTCTGCATGTCAAACATACTGTGGAGTGGTGAATACACCGGAAAACGTGTCTCTCGCATTAAGTAGCTCGAAAAGAGCTTTCTCGAAGATTCTGCATACTTCTGACAGAAGTATCACCAAGATTATCGTAGAAAATGCATATCTCAGCTTGAATCCCGACCGTAACCAAGATATCTCCGGTTCTGCATGTCAAACGCACTGTGGAGTGGCGAAAACACCAGATAACGTGTTTCTCGCATTAAGTAGCTCGAAAAGACCGATCTCCATGATTCTGCATACTTCTGACAGAAGTCTCACCAGGATAATCGCAGAAAATGCATATCTCAGCTTGAAACCCGACGAAATCCAAGATGTCGCCGGTTCTGCACGTAAAACGTTCTATGGAATGGTGAAAACAGCAGAAAACGTGTTTCTCGCATTATGTAGATCGAAACGAGCGATGTAGATGATTCTGCATACTTCTGACTGAAGTCTCACCAATATTATCGCAAAAAATGCATATCTCACCTTGAAACATCACGAAAATCAAGATGACACCGGTTCTGCATATCAAACGCACTGTGGAGTGGTGAAAACAACCAGATAACGTGTTTCTCGCATTAAATAGCTCGAAAAGAGCAATCCCGATGATTCTGCATACTTCTGACAGAAGTCTCACCAAGATTATCGTAGAAAATGCATATCCCAGCTTGATACCCGACGAAAGCCAAGATGTCGCCGGTTCTGCATATCAAACGCACTGTGGAGTGGTGAAAACACCAGATAACGTGTTTCTCGCATTAAACAGCTCGAATAGAGCGTTCTCGATGATTCTGCATACTTCTGACAGAAGAATCACCAAGATTATCGCAGGAAATGCATGTCTCAGCTTGAAACCCGACCGAAACCAAGATATCTTCGGTTCTGCATGTCAAACATACTGTGGAGTGGTGAATAGACCAGAAAACGTGTTTCTCGCATTAAACAGCTCGAAAAGAGCGTTCTCGATGATTCTGCATACTTCTGACTGAAGTCTCGCCAAGATTATCGCAGAAAATGCATTTCTCAGCTTGAAACCCGACGAAATCCAAGATGTCGCCGGTTCTGCAAATCAAACGCACTGTGGGGTGGTGAAAACACAAGAAAACGTGTTTCTCGCATTAAATAGCTCGACAAGAGCGATCCCGATGATTCTGCATACTTCTGACAGAAGTCTCACCAAGATTCTCGCAGAAAATGCATATCTCAGCTACAAACCCCACGAAAACCAAGATATCTCCGGTTCTGCATTTCAGACTCACTGTGGAGTGGTGAAAAAACAAGAAAACGTGTTTCTCGCATTAAGTAGCTCGAAAAGAGCGTTCTCGATGATTCTGCATACTTCTGACAGAAGTATCACCTAGATTATCGTAGAAAATGCATATCTCAGCTTGAATCCCGACCGTAACCAAGATATCTCCGGTTCTGCATGTCAAACGCACTGTGGAGTGGCGAAAACACCAGATAACGTGTATGTCGCATTAAGTAGCTCGAAAAGAGCGATCTCGATGATTCTGCATACTTCTGACAGAACTATCACCAAGATTATCGTAGAAAATGCATATCTCTGCTTGAATCCCGACCGTAACCAAGATATCTCCGGTTCTGCATGTCAAACGTACTGTGGAGTGGTAAAAATACCAGAAAACGTGTTTCTCGCATTATGTAGCTCGAAAAGAGCGTTCTCGATGATTCTGCATACTTCTCATAAATGAAACACCAAGATTATCGCAGAAAATGCATATTTCAGCTGGAAACCCAACGATAACCAAGATATCTCCGTTTCTGCATGTCAAACGTACTGTGGATTGGTGAATACACGAGAAAACGAGTTTCTCGCATTAAATAGCTCGAAAAGAGCGATCTCGATTATTCTGCATGCTGCTGACTGAAGTCTCACCAAGATTATCGCAGAAAATGCATATCCCAGCTTGAAACCCGACCGAAACCAAGATGTCGCCGGTTCTGCATATCAAACGCACTGTGGAGTGGTGAAAACACCAGAAAACGTGTTTCTCGCATTAAATAGCTCGACAAGAGCGATCTAGATGATTCTGCATACTTCTGACTGAAGTCTCACCAAGATAATCGCAGAAAATGCATATCTCAGCTTGAAACCCGACGAAATCCATGATGTCGCCTGTTCTGCACATAAAACGTTCTATGCAATGGTGAAAACACCAGAAAACGTGTTTCTCGCATTATGTAGCTCGAAACGAGCGATCTAGATGATTCTTCATACGTCTGACAGAACACTCACCAAGATTATCGCAGAAAATGCATATCTCAGCTGGAAACCTCACGAAAATCAAGATATCTTCGGTTCTGCATGTCAAACATACTGTGGAGTGGTGAATAGACCAGAAAACGTGTTTCTCGCATTAAGTAGCTCGAAAAGAGCTTTCTCGAAGATTCTGCATACTTCTGACAGAAGTATCACCAAGATTATCGTAGAAAATGCATATCTCAGCTTGAATCCCGACCGTAACCAAGATATCTCCGGTTCTGCATGTCAAACGCACTGTGGAGTGGCGAAAACACCAGATAACGTGTTTCTCGCATTAAGTAGCTCGAAAAGAGCGTACTGGATGATTCTGCATACTTCTGACAGAAGTCTCACCAAGATTATAGTAGAAAATGCATATCTCAGCTTGAGCCCCGACGAAAGCCAAGATGTCGCCGGTTCTGCATATCAAACGCACTGTGGGGTCGTGAAAACACAAGAAAACGTGTTTCTCGCATTAAATAGCTCGACAAGAGCGATCTAGATGATTCTGCATACTTCTGACAGAAGTCTCACCAGGATAATCGCAGAAAATGCATATCTCAGCTTGAAACCCGACGAAATCCAAGATGTCGCCGGTTCTGCACGTAAAACGTTCTATGGAATGGTGAAAACACCAGAAAACGTGTTTCTCGCATTATGTAGATCGAAACGAGCGATCTAGATGATTCTGCATACTTCTGACAGAAGTCTCACCAAGATTATCGTAGAAAATGCATATCCCAGCTTGATACCCGACGAAAGCCAAGATGTCGCCGGTTCTGCATATCAAACGCACTGTGGAGTGGTGAAAACACCAGATAACGTGTTTCTCGCATTAAACAGCTCGAATAGAGCGTTCTCGATGATTCTGCATACTTCTGACAGAAGAATCACCAAGATTATCGCAGGAAATGCATGTCTCAGCTTGAAACCCGACCGAAACCAAGATATCTTCGGTTCTGCATGTCAAACATACTGTGGAGTGGTGAATAGACCAGAAAACGTGTTTCTCGCATTAAGTAGCTCGAAAAGAGCTTTCTCGAAGATTCTGCATACTTCTGACTGAAGTCTCACCAAGATAATCGCAGAAAATGCATTTCTCAGCTTGAAACCCGACGAAATCCAAGACGTCGCCGGTTCTGCAAATCAAACGCACTGTGGGGTGGTGAAAACACAAGAAAACGTGTTTCTCGCATTAAATAGCTCGACAAGAGCGATCTAGATGATACTGCATACTTCTGACTGAAGTCTCACCAAGATAATCGCAGAAAATGCATTTCTCAGCTTGAAACCCGACGAAATCCAAGATGTCGCCGGTTCTGCAAATCAAACGCACTGTGGAGTGGTGAAAACACCAGAAAACGTATTTCTCGAATTACATAGCTCGAGAAGAGCGATCTAGATGATTCTGCATACTTCTGACTGAAGTCTCACCAGGATCATCGCAGGAAATGCATATCTCAGATTGAAACCCGACGAAATCCAAGATGTCGCCGGTTCTGCACGTAAAACGTTCTATGGAATGGTGAAAACACCAGAAAACGTGTTTCTCGCATTATGTAGATCGAAACGAGCGATCTAGATGATTCTGCATACTTCTGACAGAAGTCTCACCAAGATTATCGTAGAAAATGCATATCCCAGCTTGATACCCGACGAAAGCCAAGATGTCGCCGGTTCTGCATATCAAACGCACTGTGGAGTGGTGAAAACACCAGATAACGTGTTTCTCGCATTAAACAGCTCGAATAGAGCGTTCTCGATGATTCTGCATACTTCTGACAGAAGAATCACCAAGATTATCGCAGGAAATGCATATTTCAGCTGGAAACCCAACGATAACCAAGATATCTCCGTTTCTGCATGTCAAACGTACTGTGGATTGGTGAATACACGAGAAAACGAGTTTCTCGCATTAAATAGCTCGAAAAGAGCGATCTCGATTATTCTGCATGCTGCTGACTGAAGTCTCACCAAGATTATCGCAGAAAATGCATATCTCAGCTTGAAACCCGACCGAAACCAAGATGTCGCCGGTTCTGCATATCAAACGCACTGTGGAGTGGTGAAAACACCAGAAAACGTGTTTCTCGCATTAAATAGCTCGACAAGAGCGATCTAGATGATTCTGTATACTTCTGACTGATGTCTCACCAAGATTATCGCAGAAAATGCATATCTCAGCTGGAAACCTCACGAAAATCAAGAAGTCGCCGGTTCTGCATATCAAACGCACTGTGGAGTGGTGAAAACAACCAGATAACGTGTTTCTCGCATTAAATAGCTCGAGAAGAGCGATCTAGATGATTCTGCATACTTCTGACTGAAGTCTCACCAGGATCATCGCAGGAAATGCATATCTCAGCTTGAAACCCGACGAAATCCAAGATGTCGCCGGTTCTGCACGTAAAACGTTCTATGGAATGGTGAAAACACCAGAAAACGTGTTTCTCGCATTATGTAGATCGAAACGAGCGATCTAGATGATTCTGCATACTTCTGACAGAAGTCTCACCAAGATTATCGTAGAAAATGCATATCCCAGCTTGATACCCGACGAAAGCCAAGATGTCGCCGGTTCTGCATATCAAACGCACTGTGGAGTGGTGAAAACACCAGATAAAGTGTTTCTCGCATTAAACAGCTCGAATAGAGCGTTCTCGATGATTCTGCATACTTCTGACAGAAGAATCAACAAGATTATCGCAGGAAATGCATGTCTCAGCTTGAAACCCGACCGAAACCAAGATATCTTCGGTTCTGCATGTCAAACATACTGTGGAGTGGTGAATAGACCAGAAAACGTGTTTCTCGCATTAAACAGCTCGAAAAGAGCGTTCTCGATGATTCTGCATACTTCTGACTGAAGTCTCACCAAGATAATCGCAGAAAATACATTTCTCAGCTTGAAACCCGACGAAATCCAAGATGTCGCCGGTTCTGCAAATCAAACGCACTGTGGAGTGGTGAAAACACCACATAACGTGTTTCTCGCATTAAGTAGCTCGAAACGAGCGATCTAGATGATTCTGCATACTTCTGACTGAAGTCTCACCAACATTATCGCAGAAAATGCATATCTCAGCTGGAAACCTCACGAAAATCAAGAAGTCGCCGGTTCTGCATATCAAACGCACTGTGGAGTGGTGAAAACAACCAGATAACGTGTTTCTCGCATTAAATAGCTCGAAAAGGCGATCCCGATGATTCTGCATACTTCTGACTGATGTCTCACCAAGATTATCGCAGGAAATGCATGTCTCAGCTTGAAACCCGACCGAAACCAAGATATCTTCGGTTCTGCATGTCAAACATACTGTGGAGTGGTGAATAGACCAGAAAACGTGTTTCTCGCATTAAGTAGCTCGAAAAGAGCTTTCTCGAAGATTCTGCATACTTCTGACAGAAGTATCACCAAGATTATCGTAGAAAATGCATATCTCAGCTTGAATCCCGACCGTAACCAAGATTTCTCCGGTTCTGCATGTCAAACGCACTGTGGAGTGGCGAAAACACCAGATAACGTGTTTCTCGCATTAAGTAGCTCGAAAAGAGCGTACTCGATGATTCTGCATACTTCTGACAGAAGTCTCACCAAGATTATAGTAGAAAATGCATATCTCAGCTTGAGCCCCGACGAAAGCCAAGATGTCGCCGGTTCTGCATATCAAACGCACTGTGGGGTCGTGAAAACACAAGAAAACGTGTTTCTCGCATTAAATAGCTCGACAAGAGCGATCTAGATGATTCTGCATACTTCTGACTGAAGTCTCACCAGGATAATCGCAGAAAATGCATATCTCAGCTTGAAACCCGACGAAATCCAAGATGTCGCCGGTTCTGCACGTAAAACGTTCTATGGAATGGTGAAAACACCAGAAAACGTGTTTCTCGCATTATGTAGATCGAAACGAGCGATCTAGATGATTCTGCATACTTCTGACAGAAGTCTCACCAAGATTATCGTAGAAAATGCATATCCCAGCTTGATACCCGACGAAAGCCAAGATGTCGCCGGTTCTGCATATCAAACGCACTGTGGAGTGGTGAAAACACCAGATAACGTGTTTCTCGCATTAAACAGCTCGAATAGAGCGTTCTCGATGATTCTGCATACTTCTGACAGAAGAATCAACAAGATTATCGCAGAAATTGCATATTTCAGCTGGAAACCCCACGAAAACCAAGTTATCGGCGGCTCTACATATCAAACGCACTGTGGAGTGGTCAACACACCAGAAAACTTGTTTTTTCGCATTAAATAGCTCGAAAAGGCGATCCCGATGATTCTGCATACTTCTGACTGATGTCTCACCAAGATTATCGTAGAAAATGCATATCTCAGCTTGAAACCCGACCGAAACCAAGATATCTCCGGTTCTGCATATCAAACGCACTGTGGGGTGGTGAAAACAACCAGATAACGTGTTTCTCGCATTAAATAGCTCGAAAAGGCGATCCCGATGATTCTGCATACTTCTGACAGAAGTCTCACCAAGATTATCGTACAAAATGCATATCCCAGCTTGATACCCGACGAAAGCCAAGATGTCGCCGGTTCTGCATATCAAACGCACTGTGGAGTGGTGAATACACCAGATAACGTTATTCTCGCATTAAACAGCTCGAATAGAGCGTTCTCGATGATTCTGCATACTTCTGACAGAAGAATCACCAAGATTATCGCAGAAAATGCATGTCTCAGCTTGAAACCCGACTGAACCCAAGATATCTTCGGTTCTGCATGTCAAACATACTGTGGAGTGGTGAATACACCGGAAATCGTGTCTCTCGCATTAAGTAGCTCGAAAAGAGCTTTCTCGAAGATTCTGCATACTTCTGACAGAAGTATCACCAAGATTATCGTAGAAAATGCATATCTCAGCTTGAATCCCGACCGTAACCAAGATATCTCCGGTTCTGCATGTCAAACGCACTGTGGAGTGGCGAAAACACCAGATAACGTGTTTCTCGCATTAAGTAGCTCGAAAAGACCGATCTCCATGATTCTGCATACTTCTGACAGAAGTCTCACCAAGATTATCGTAGAAAATGCATATCTCAGCTTGAAACCCTATTGTATATTAAATATTTCACCACTCCACAGTGCGTTTGATATGCAGAACCAGCGATATCTTGGCTTTTGTGGGGTTTCACGCTGAGATATGCATTTTTTACGATAATCTTGGTGAGACTTCTGTACGAAGTATGCTGAATCATCGAGATCGCTCTTTTCGAGATAGTTATTGCGAGAAACACGTTATCTTGTGTTTTTACCACTCCACAGTGCGTTTGATATGCAGAACCAGCGATATCTTGGCTTTCGTGGGGTTTCAAGCTGCGATATGCATTTTTTACGATAATCTTGGTGAGACTTCTGTCCGAAGTATGCTTAATCATCGAGATCGCTCGTTTCGAGCTATTTAATGCGAGAAACACGTTATCTGGTGTTTTCACCACTCCACAGTGCGTTTGATATGCAGAACAGTAGATATCTTGGTTTTCGTGGGGTTTCAAGCTGAGATATGCATTTTCTGCGATAATCTTGTTGAAGCTTCTGTCCGAAGTATGCAGAATCATCGAGATCGCTCTTTTCGAGCTAGTTAATGCGAGAAAAACCTTATCCGGTGTTTTCACCACTCCACAGTGCGTTTGATATGCAGAACAGTAGATAACTCGGTTTTCGTCGGGTTTCAAGCTGAGATATGCATTTTCTACGATAATCTTGGTGAGACTTCTGTCAGAAGTATGCAGGATCTTCGAGAACGCTCTTTTCGAACTACTTAATGCGAGAAACACGTTTTCTGGTGTTTTTACCACTCCACAGTGCGTTTGATATGCAGAACCAGCGATATCTTGGCTTTCGTGGGGTTTCAAGCTGCGATATGCATTTTTTACGATAATCTTGGTGAGACTTCTGTCCGAAGTATGCTTAATCATCGAGATCGCTCGTTTCGAGCTATTTAATGCGAGAAACACGTTATCTGGTGTTTTCACCACTCCACAGTGCGTTTGATATGCAGAACAGTAGATATCTTGGTTTTCGTGGGGTTTCAAGCTGAGATATGCATTTTCTGCGATAATCTTGTTGAAGCTTCTGTCCGAAGTATGCAGAATCATCGAGATCGCTCGTTTCGAGCTATTTAATGCAAGAAACACGTTATCTGGTATTTTCACCACTCCACAGTGCGTTGGATATGCAGAACCGGAGATATTTTGGTTTTCGTCGGGTTTCAAGCTGAGATACGCATTTTCTACGATAAGCTTGGTGAGACATCAGTCCGAAGTATGCAGAAACATCGAGATCGCTCTTTTCGAGCTATTTAATGCGGGAAACACGTTATCTGGTGTTTTGACCACTCCACAGTGCGTTTGATATGCAGAAATGGCGAAATCTTGGTTTTCGTCGGTTTTCATCCTGAGGTATGCATTTTCTGCGATAATCTTGGTGCGACTGCTGTCAGAAGTATGCAGAATCTTCGAGAACGCACTTTTCGAGCTACTTAATGCGAGCAACACGTTTTCTGGTGTTTTCGCCACTCCACAGTAAGTTTGATGTGTAGAACCGGAGATAACTTGGTTTTCGTGAGGTTTCCAGCTGACATATGCATCTTCTGCGGCAATCTTGGTGAGACTTCTGTCCGAAGTATGCAGAATCATCGATATCGCTCTTTTCGAGCTACTTAATGCGAGAAACACGTTTTCTGCAGTTTTCAACATTCCACATAGCGTTTGTTATGCAGAACCGGCGACATCTTGATCTTCGTGAGGTTTCAAGCTGAGATATGCATTTTCTGCGATAATATTGGTGAGTCTTCTGTCAGAAGTATGCAGAATCATCTAAATCGCTCTTCTCGAGCTATAATATGCGAGAAACACGTTTTCTTTTGTATTCACCACTCCACAGTTCGTTTGATATGCAGAACCGGCGACATCTTTATTTTCGTCGGTTTTCATCCTGAGGTATGCATTTTCTGCGATAATCCTGGTGCGACTTCTGTCAGAAGTATGCCGAATCAATGAGATCGCTCTTTTCGAGCTATTTAATGCGAGAAACACGGTATCTGGTGGATTGATCACTCCACAGTGCGTTTGATATGCAGAACCGGCGATATATTGGTTTTCGTCGGGTTTCAAGTTGAGATATGCATTTTCTGCGATAATATTGGTGAGACTTCTGACAGAAGTATGCAGAATCTTCGAGAACGCTCTTTTCGAGCTACTTAGTGCGCGAAACACGTTTTCTGGTGTTTTCACCACTCCACGGTACGTTTGATGTGCAGAACCGGAGATAACTCGGTTTTCGTCGGGTTTCAAGCTGAGATATGCATTTTCTACGATAATCTTGGTGAGACTTCTGTCAGAAGTATGCTGGATCTTCGAGAACGCTCTTTTCGAGCTATTTAATGATAGAAACACGTTATCTGGTGTTTTCACCACTCCACAGTGCGTTTGATATGCAGAACAGGCCATATCTTGATTTTCGTGGTGTTTCCAGCTGAGATATGCATTTGTCTGCGATAATCTTGGTGGGTCTTCTGTCAGAAGTATGCTGGATCTTCGAGAGCGCTCTTTTCGAGCTATTTAATGCGAGAAACTCGTTTTCTGGGGTTTTCACCACTCCACAGTTCGTTGGATATGCAGAACAGTAGATATCTTTGTTTTCGTTGGGTTTCAAGCTGAGATATGCATTTTCTGCGATAACCTTGGTGAAACATCTGTCCGAAGTATGCAGAAACATCGAGAGCGCTCGTTTCGAGCTATTTAATGCGAGAAACACGTTATCTGGTGTTTTCACCACTCCACAGTGCGTTTGATATGCAGAACAGTAGATATCTTGGTTTTCGTGTGGTTTCAAGGTGAGATATGCATTTTCTGCGATAATCTTGTTGAGACTTCTGTCCGAAGTATGCAGAATCATCGAGATCGCTCGTTTCGAGCTATTTAATGCGAGAAACACGTTATCTGGTGTTTTCACCACTCCACAGTGCGTTGGATATGCAGAACCGGAGATATTTTGGTTTTCGTCGGGTTTCAAGCCGAGATATGCATTTTCTACGATAATCTTGGTGAAACATCTGTGCGAAGTATGCAGAATCATGGAGATCGCTCGTTTCGAGCTATTTAATGCGAGAAACACGTTATCTGGTGTTTTCACCACTCCACAGTGCGTTGGATATGCAGAACCGGAGATATTTTGGTTTTCGTCGGGTTTCAAGCTGAGATATGCATTTTCTACGATAATCTTGGTGAAACATCTGTCCGAAGTATGCAGAATCATGGAGATCGCTCGTTTCGAGCTATTTAATGCGAGAAACACGTTATCTGGTGTTTTCACCACTCCACAGTGCGTTGGATATGCAGAACCGGAGATATTTTGGTTTTCGTCGGGTTTCAAGCTGAGATATGCATTTTCTACGTTAATCTTGGTGAAACATCTGTCCGAAGTATGCAGTAACATCGAGAGCGCTCTTTTCGAGCTATTTAATGCGAGAAACACGTTATCCGGTGTTTTCACCACTCCACAGTGCGTTTGATATGCAGAACCAGCGATATCTTGGCTTTCGTGGGGTTTCAAGCTGCGATATGCATTTTTTACGATAATCTTGGTGAGACTTCTGTCCGAAGTATACTTAATCATCGAGATCGCTCGTTTCGAGCTATTTAATGCGAGAAACACGTTATCTGGTGTTTTCACCACTCCACTGTGCGTTTGATATGCAGAACAGTAGATATCTTGGTTTTCGTGTGGTTTCAAGCTGAGATATGCATTTTCTGCAATAATCTTGTTGAGACTTCTGTCCGAAGTATGCAGAATCATCGAGATCGCTCGTTTCGAGCTATTTAATGCGAGAAACACGTTATCTGGTGTTTTCACCACTCCACAGTGCGTTGGATATGCAGAACCGGAGATATTTTGGTTTTCGTCGGGTTTCAAGCCGAGATATGCATTTTCTACGATAATCTTGGTGAAACATCTGTCCGAAGTATGCAGAAGCATGGAGATCGCTCGTTTCGAGCTATTTAATGCGAGAAACACGTTATCTGGTGTTTTCACCACTCCACAGTGCGTTGGATATGCAGAACCGGAGATATTTTGGTTTTCGTCGGGTTTCAAGCTGAGATATGCATTTTCTACGATAATCTTGGTGAAACATCTGTCCGAAGTATGCAGAATCATGTAGATCGCTCGTTGCGAGCTATTTAATGCGAGAAACACGTTATCTGGTGTTTTCACCACTCCACAGTGCGTTGGATATGCAGAACCGGAGATATTTTGGTTTTCGTCGGGTTTCAAGCTGAGAAATGCATTTTCTACGATAATCTTGGTGAAACATCTGTCCGAAGTATGCAGAATCATGGAGATCGCTCGTTTCGAGCTATTTAATGCGAGAAACACGTTATCTGGTGTTTTCACCACTCCACAGTGCATTTGATATGCAGAATAGTAGATATCTTGGTTTTCGTGGGGTTTCAAGCTGAGATAAGCATTTTCAGCGATAATCTTGTTGAAGCTTCTGTCCGAAGTATGCAGAATCATCGAGATCGCTCGTTTCGAGCTATTTAATGCGAGAAACACGTTATCTGGTGTTTTCACCACTCCACAGTGCGTTGGATATGCAGAACCGGAGATATTTTGGTTTTCGTCGGGTTTCAAGCCGAGATATGCATTTTCTACGATAATCTTGGTGAAACATCTGTCCGAAGTATGCAGAATCATGGAGATCGCTCGTTTCGAGCTATTTAATGCGAGAAACACGTTATCTGGTGTTTTCACCACTCCACAGTGCGTTGGATATGCAGAACCGGAGATATTTTGGTTTTCGTCTGGTTTCAAGCTGAGATATGCATTTTCTACGATAATCTTGGTGAAACATCTGTCCGAAGTATGCAGAATCATGGAGATCGCTCGTTTCGAGCTATTTAATGCGAGAAACACGTTATCTGGTGTTTTCACCACTCCACAGTGCGTTGGATATGCAGAACCGGAGATATTTTGGTTTTCGTCGGGTTTCAAGCTGAGATATGCATTTTCTACGATAATCTTGGTGCAACATCTGTCCGAAGTATGCAGTAACATCGAGAGCGCTCTTTTCGAGCTATTTAATGCGAGAAACACGTTATCCGGTGTTTTCACCACTCCACAGTCCGTTTGATATGCAGAACCAGCGATATCTTGGCTTTCGTGGGGTTTCAAGCTGCGATATGCATTTTTTACGATAATCTTGGTGAGACTTCTGTCCGAAGTATGCTTAATCATCGAGATCGCTCGTTTCGAGCTATTTAATGCGAGAAACACGTTATCTGGTGTTTTCACCACTCCACAGTGCGTTGGATATGCAGAACCGGAGATACTTTGGTTTTCGTCGGGTTTCAAGCTGAGATATGCATTTTCTACGATGAGCTTGGTGAGACATCAGTCCGAAGTATGCAGAAACATCGAGAGCGCTCTTTTCGAGCTATTTAATGCGAGAAACACGTTATCTGGTGCTTTCACAACTCCACAGTGCGTTTGATATGCAGAATAGTAGATATCTTGGTTTTCGTGGGGTTTCAAGCTGAAATATGCATTTTGTGCGATAATCTTGTTGAGATTTCTGTCCGTAGTATGCAGAATCATCGAGATCGCTCTTTTCGTGCTAGTTAATGCGAGAAAAACCTTATCCGGTGTTTTCACCCCTCCACAGTGCGTTTGATACGCAGAACCAGCGATATCTTGGCTTTCGTGGGGTTTCAAGCTGAGATATGCATTTATTACGATAATCTTGGTGAGACTTCTGTCCGAAGTATGCTGAATCATCGAGATCGCTCTTTTCGAGCTACTTAGTGCGAGAAACACGTTGTCTGGTGTTTTCACCACTCCACAGTGCGTTTGATATGCAGAACAGTAGATATCTTGGTTTTCGTGGGGTTTCAAGCTGAAATATGCATTTTGTGCGATAATCTTGTTGAGACTTCTGTCCGAAGTATGCAGAATCATCGAGATCGCACTTTTCGAGCTATTTAATGCGAGAAACACGTTATCTGGTGTTTTCACCACTCCACAGTTGGTTTGATATGCAGAACCGGCGATATCTTGGTTTTCGTGGGGTTTCAAGCTGAGATATGCATTTTTTACGATAATTTTGGTGAGACTTCTGTCAGAAGTATGAAGAATCATCTAGATCGCTCTTTTCGAGCTATTTAATGCGAGAAACACGTTATCTGGTGTATTGACCACTCCACAGTGCGTTTGATATGCAGAACCGGCGATATATTGGTTTTCGTCGGGTTTCAAGTTGAGATATGCATTTTCAACGATAATCTTGGTGAGACTTCTGTTAGAAGTATGCAGAATCATCGAGATCGCTCTTTTCGAGCTATTTAATGCGGGAAACACGTTATCTGGTGTTTTGACCACTCCACAGTGCGTTTGATATGCAGAAATGGCGAAATCTTGGTTTTCGTCGGTTTTCATCCTGAGGTATGCATTTTCTGCGATAATCTTGGTGCGACTGCTGTCAGAAGTATGCAGAATCTTCGAGAACGCTCTTTTCGAGCTACTTAATGCGAGCAACACGTTTTCTGGTGTTTTCGCCACTCCACAGTAAGTTTGATGTGTAGAACCGGAGATAACTTGGTTTTCGTGAGGTTTCCAGCTGAGATATGCATCTTCTGCGGCAATCTTGGTGAGACTTCTGTCCGAAGTATGCAGAATCATCGATATCGCTCTTTTCGAGCTACTTAATGCGAGAAACACGTTTTCTGCAGTTTTCAACATTCCACATAGCGTTTGTTATGCAGAACCGGCGACATCTTGATCTTCGTGAGGTTTCAAGCTGAGATATGCATTTTCTGCGATAATATTGGTGAGTCTTCTGTCAGAAGTATGCAGAATCATCTAAATCGCTCTTCTCGAGCTATAATATGCGAGAAACACGTTTTCTTTTGTATTCACCACTCCACAGTTCGTTTGATATGCAGAACCGGCGACATCTTTATTTTCGTCGGTTTTCATCCTGAGGTATGCATTTTCTGCGATAATCCTGGTGCGACATCTGTCAGAAGTATGCCGAATCAATGAGATCGCTCTTTTCGAGCTATTTAATGCGAGAAACACGGTATCTGGTGTATTGATCACTCCACAGTGCGTTTGATATGCAGAACCGGCGATATATTGGTTTTCGTCGGGTTTCAAGTTGAGATATGCATTTTCTGCGATAATATTGGTGAGACTTCTGTCAGAAGTATGCAGAATCTTCGAGAACGCTCTTTTCGAGCTACTTAGTGCGCGAAACACGTTTTCTGGTGTTTTCACCACTCCACGGTACGTTTGATGTGCAGAACCGGAGATAACTCGGTTTTCGTCGGGTTTCAAGCTGAGATATGCATTTTCTACGATAATCTGGGTGAGACTTCTGTCAGAAGTATGCTGGATCTTCGAGAACGCTCTTTTCGAGCTATTTAATGATAGAAACACGTTATCTGGTGTTTTCACCACTCCACAGTGCGTTTGATATGCAGAACAGGCCATATCTTGATTTTCGTGGTGTTTCCAGCTGAGATATGCATTTGTCTGCGATAATCTTGGTGGGTCTTCTGTCAGAAGTATGCTGGATCTTCGAGAGCGCTCTTTTCGAGCTATTTAATGCGAGAAACTCGTTTTCTGGGGTTTTCACCACTCCACAGTTCGTTGGATATGCAGAACAGTAGATATCTTTGTTTTCGTTGGGTTTCAAGCTGAGATATGCATTTTCTGCGATAACCTTGGTGAAACATCTGTCCGAAGTATGCAGAAACATCGAGAGCGCTCGTTTCGAGCTATTTAATGCGAGAAACACGTTCTGTGGTGTTTTCACCACTCCACAGTGCGTTTGATATGCAGAACAGTAGATATCTTGGTTTTCGTGTGGTTTCAAGGTGAGATATGCATTTTCTGCGATAATCTTGTTGAGACTTCTGTCCGAAGTATGCAGAATCATCGAGAGCGCTCTTTTCGAGCTATTTAATGCGAGAAACACGTTATCCGGTGTTTTCACCACTCCACAGTGCGTTTGATATGCAGAACCAGCGATATCTTGGCTTTCGTGGGGTTTCAAGCTGCGATATGCATTTTTTACGATAATCTTGGTGAGACTTCTGTCCGAAGTATACTTAATCATCGAGATCGCTCGTTTCGAGCTATTTAATGCGAGAAACACGTTATCTGGTGTTTTCACCACTCCACTGTGCGTTTGATATGCAGAACAGTAGATATCTTGGTTTTCGTGTGGTTTCAAGCTGAGATATGCATTTTCTGCAATAATCTTGTTGAGACTTCTGTCCGAAGTATGCAGAATCATCGAGATCGCTCGTTTCGAGCTATTTAATGCGAGAAACACGTTATCTGGTGTTTTCACCACTCCACAGTGCGTTGGATATGCAGAACCGGAGATATTTTGGTTTTCGTCGGGTTTCAAGCCGAGATATGCATTTTCTACGATAATCTTGGTGAAACATCTGTCCGAAGTATGCAGAATCATGGAGATCGCTCGTTTCGAGCTATTTAATGCGAGAAACACGTTATCTGGTGTTTTCACCACTCCACAGTGCGTTGGATATGCAGAACCGGAGATATTTTGGTTTTCGTCGGGTTTCAAGCTGAGATATGCATTTTCTACGATAATCTTGGTGAAACATCTGTCCGAAGTATGCAGAATCATGGAGATCGCTCGTTTCGAGCTATTTAATGCGAGAAACACGTTATCTGGTGTTTTCACCACTCCACAGTGCATTTGATATGCAGAATAGTAGATATCTTGGTTTTCGTGGGGTTTCAAGCTGAGATATGCATTTTCAGCGATAATCTTGTTGAAGCTTCTGTCCGAAGTATGCAGAATCATCGAGATCGCTCGTTTCGAGCTATTTAATGCGAGAAACACGTTATCTGGTGTTTTCACCACTCCACAGTGCGTTGGATATGCAGAACCGGAGATATTTTGGTTTTCGTCGGGTTTCAAGCCGAGATATGCATTTTCTACGATAATCTTGGTGAAACATCTGTCCGAAGTATGCAGAATCATGGAGATCGCTCGTTTCGAGCTATTTAATGCGAGAAACACGTTATCTGGTGTTTTCACCACTCCACAGTGCGTTGGATATGCAGAACCGGAGATATTTTGGTTTTCGTCTGGTTTCAAGCTGAGATATGCATTTTCTACGATAATCTTGGTGAAACATCTGTCCGAAGTATGCAGAATCATGGAGATCGCTCGTTTCGAGCTATTTAATGCGAGAAACACGTTATCTGGTGTTTTCACCACTCCACAGTGCGTTGGATATGCAGAACCGGAGATATTTTGGTTTTCGTCGGGTTTCAAGCTGAGATATGCATTTTCTACGATAATCTTGGTGCAACATCTGTCCGAAGTATGCAGTAACATCGAGAGCGCTCTTTTCGAGCTATTTAATGCGAGAAACACGTTATCCGGTGTTTTCACCACTCCACAGTACGTTTGATATGCAGAACCAGCGATATCTTGGCTTTCGTGGGGTTTCAAGCTGCGATATGCATTTTTTACGATAATCTTGGTGAGACTTCTGTCCGAAGTATGCTTAATCATCGAGATCGCTCGTTTCGAGCTATTTAATGCGAGAAACACGTTATCTGGTGTTTTCACCACTCCACAGTGCGTTTGATATGCAGAACAGTAGATATCTTGGTTTTCGTGGGGTTTCAAGCTGAGATATGCATTTTCTGCGATAATCTTGTTGAAGCTTCTGTCCGAAGTATGCAGAATCATCGAGATCGCTCGTTTCGAGCTATTTAATGCGAGAAACACGTTATCTGGTGTTTTCACCACTCCACAGTGCGTTGGATATGCAGAACCGGAGATATTTTGGTTTTCGTCGGGTTTCAAGCCGAGATATGCATTTTCTACGATAATCTTGGTGAAACATCTGTCCGAAGTATGCAGAATCATGGAGATCGCTCGTTTCGAGCTATTTAATGCGAGAAACACGTTATCTGGTGTTTTCACCACTCCACAGTGCGTTGGATATGCAGAACCGGAGATATTTTGGTTTTCGTCGGGTTTCAAGCTGAGATATGCATTTTCTACGATAATCTTGGTGAAACATCTGTCCGAAGTATGCAGAATCATGGAGATCGCTCGTTTCGAGCTATTTAATGCGAGAAACACGTTATCTGGTGTTTTCACCACTCCACAGTGCATTTGATATGCAGAATAGTAGATATCTTGGTTTTCGTGGGGTTTCAAGCTGAGATATGCATTTTCTGCGATAATCTTGTTGAAGCTTCTGTCCGAAGTATGCAGAATCATCGAGATCGCTCGTTTCGAGCTATTTAATGCAAGAAACACGTTATCTGGTGTTTTCACCACTCCACAGTGCGCTGGATATGCAGAACCGGAGATATTTTGGTTTTCGTCGGGTTTCGAGCTGAGATATGCATTTGCTGCGATAATCTTGGTGAAACATCTGTCCGAAGTATGCCGAAACATCGAGAGCGCTCTTTTCGAGCTATTTAATGCGAGAAACTCGTTTTCTGGGGTTTTCACCACTCCACAGTTCGTTGGATATGCAGAACAGTAGATATCTTGGTTTTCGTGGGGTTTCAAGCTGAGATATGCATTTTCTGCGATAATCTTGGTGAAACATCTGTCCGAAGTATGCAGAAACATCGAGAGCGCTCTTTTCGAGCTATTTAATGCGAGAAACACGTTATCTGGTGTTTTCACCACTCCACAGTGCATTTTATATGTAGAATAGTAGATATCTTGGATTTCGTGGGGTTTCAAGCTGAGATATGCATTTTCTGCGATAATCTTGTTGAGACTTCTGTCCGAAGTATGCAGAATCATCGAGATCGCTCGTTTCGAGCTATTTAATGCGAGAAACACGTTATCTGGTGTTTTCACCACTCCACAGTGCGTTGGATATGCAGAACCGGAGGTATTTTGGTTTTCGTCGGGTTTCAAGCTGAGATATGCATTTTCTACGATAATCTTGGTGCAACATCTGTCCGAAGTATGCAGTAACATCGAGAGCGCTCTTTTCGAGCTATTTAATGCGAGAAACACGTTATCCGGTGTTTTCACCACTCCACAGTCCGTTTGATATGCAGAACCAGCGATATCTTGGCTTTCGTGTGGTTTCAAGCTGCGATATGCATTTTTTACGATAATCTTGGTGAGACTTCTGTCCGAAGTATGCTTAATCATCGAGATCGCTCGTTTCGAGCTATTTAATGCGAGAAACACGTTATCTGGTGTTTTCACCACTCCACAGTGCGGTTGATATGCAGAACCAGCGATATCTTGGCTTTCGTGGGGTTTCAAGCTGCGATATGCATTTTTTACGATAATCTTGGTGAGACTTCTGTCCGAAGTATGCTTAATCATCGAGATCGCTCGTTTCGAGCTATTTAATGCGAGAAACACGTTATCTGGTGTTTTCACCACTCCACAGTGCATTTGATATGCAGAATAGTAGATATCTTGGTTTTCGTGGGGTTTCAAGCTGAGATATGCATTTTCTGCGATAATCTTGTTGAGACTTCTGTCCGAAGTACGCAGAATCATCGAGATCGCTCGTTTCAAGCTATTTAATGCGAGAAACACGTTATCTGGTGTTTTCACCACTCCACAGTGCGGTTGATATGCAGAACCAGCGATATCTTGGCTTTCGTGGGGTTTCAAGCTGCGATATGCATTTTTTACGATAATCTTGGTGAGACTTCTGTCCGAAGTATGCTTAATCATCGAGATCGCTCGTTTCGAGCTATTTAATGCGAGAAACACGTTATCTGGTGTTTTCACCACTCCACAGTGCGTTTGATATGCAGAACAGTAGATATCTTGGTTTTCGTGGGGTTTCAAGCTGAGATATGCATTTTCTGCGATAATCTTGTTGAAGCTTCTGTCCGAAGTATGCAGAATCATCGAGATCGCTCGTTTCGAGCTATTTAATGCAAGAAACACGTTATCTGGTGTTTTCACCACTCCACAGTGCGTTGGATATGCAGAACCGGAGATATTTTGGTTTTCGTCGGGTTTCAAGCTGAGATATGCATTTTCTACGATAATCTTGGTGAAACATCTGTCCGAAGTATGCAGAAACATCGAGAGCGCTGTTTTCGAGCTATTTAATGCGAGAAATACGATATCCGGTGTTTTCACCACTCCACAGTGCGGTTGATATGCAGAACCAGCGATATCTTGGCTTTCGTGGGGTTTCAAGCTGCGATATGCATTTTTTACGATAATCTTGGTGAGACTTCTGTCCGAAGTATGCTTAATCATCGAGATCGCTCGTTTCGAGCTATTTAATGCGAGAAACACGTTATCTGGTGTTTTCACCACTCCACAGTGCGTTTGATATGCAGAACAGTAGATATCTTGGTTTTCGTGGGGTTTCAAGCTGAGATATGCATTTTCTGCGATAATCTTGTTGAAGCTTCTGTCCGAAGTATGCAGAATCATCGAGATCGCTCGTTTCGAGCTATTTAATGCGAGAAACACGTTATCTGGTGTTTTCACCACTCCACAGTGCGTTGGATATGCAGAACCGGAGATATTTTGGTTTTCGTCGGGTTTCAAGCCGAGATAGGCATTTTCTACGATAATCTTGGTGAAACATCTGTCCGAAGTATGCAGAATCATGGAGATCGCTCGTTTCGAGCTATTTAATGCGAGAAACACGTTATCTGGTGTTTTCACCACTCCACAGTGCGTTGGATATGCAGAACCGGAGATATTTTGGTTTTCGTCGGGTTTCAAGCTGAGATATGCATTTTCTACGATAATCTTGGTGAAACATCTGTCCGAAGTATGCAGAATCATGGAGATCGCTCGTTTCGAGCTATTTAATGCGAGAAACACGTTATCTGGTGTTTTCACCACTCCACAGTGCATTTGATATGCAGAATAGTAGATATCTTGGTTTTCGTGGGGTTTCAAGCTGAGATATGCATTTTCAGCGATAATCTTGTTGAAGCTTCTGTCCGAAGTATGCAGAATCATCGAGATCGCTCGTTTCGAGCTATTTAATGCGAGAAACACGTTATCTGGTGTTTTCACCACTCCACAGTGCGTTGGATATGCAGAACCGGAGATATTTTGGTTTTCGTCGGGTTTCAAGCCGAGATATGCATTTTCTACGATAATCTTGGTGAAACATCTGTCCGAAGTATGCAGAATCATGGAGATCGCTCGTTTCGAGCTATTTAATGCGAGAAACACGTTATCTGGTGTTTTCACCACTCCACAGTGCGTTGGATATGCAGAACCGGAGATATTTTGGTTTTCGTCTGGTTTCAAGCTGAGATATGCATTTTCTACGATAATCTTGGTGAAACATCTGTCCGAAGTATGCAGAATCATGGAGATCGCTCGTTTCGAGCTATTTAATGCGAGAAACACGTTATCTGGTGTTTTCACCACTCCACAGTGCGTTGGATATGCAGAACCGGAGATATTTTGGTTTTCGTCGGGTTTCAAGCTGAGATATGCATTTTCTACGATAATCTTGGTGCAACATCTGTCCGAAGTATGCAGTAACATCGAGAGCGCTCTTTTCGAGCTATTTAATGCGAGAAACACGTTATCCGGTGTTTTCACCACTCCACAGTACGTTTGATATGCAGAACCAGCGATATCTTGGCTTTCGTGGGGTTTCAAGCTGCGATATGCATTTTTTACGATAATCTTGGTGAGACTTCTGTCCGAAGTATGCTTAATCATCGAGATCGCTCGTTTCGAGCTATTTAATGCGAGAAACACGTTATCTGGTGTTTTCACCACTCCACAGTGCGTTTGATATGCAGAACAGTAGATATCTTGGTTTTCGTGGGGTTTCAAGCTGAGATATGCATTTTCTGCGATAATCTTGTTGAAGCTTCTGTCCGAAGTATGCAGAATCATCGAGATCGCTCGTTTCGAGCTATTTAATGCGAGAAACACGTTATCTGGTGTTTTCACCACTCCACAGTGCGTTGGATATGCAGAACCGGAGATATTTTGGTTTTCGTCGGGTTTCAAGCCGAGATATGCATTTTCTACGATAATCTTGGTGAAACATCTGTCCGAAGTATGCAGAATCATGGAGATCGCTCGTTTCGAGCTATTTAATGCGAGAAACACGTTATCTGGTGTTTTCACCACTCCACAGTGCGTTGGATATGCAGAACCGGAGATATTTTGGTTTTCGTCGGGTTTCAAGCTGAGATATGCATTTTCTACGATAATCTTGGTGAAACATCTGTCCGAAGTATGCAGAATCATGGAGATCGCTCGTTTCGAGCTATTTAATGCGAGAAACACGTTATCTGGTGTTTTCACCACTCCACAGTGCATTTGATATGCAGAATAGTAGATATCTTGGTTTTCGTGGGGTTTCAAGCTGAGATATGCATTTTCTGCGATAATCTTGTTGAAGCTTCTGTCCGAAGTATGCAGAATCATCGAGATCGCTCGTTTCGAGCTATTTAATGCAAGAAACACGTTATCTGGTGTTTTCACCACTCCACAGTGCGCTGGATATGCAGAACCGGAGATATTTTGGTTTTCGTCGGGTTTCGAGCTGAGATATGCATTTGCTGCGATAATCTTGGTGAAACATCTGTCCGAAGTATGCCGAAACATCGAGAGCGCTCTTTTCGAGCTATTTAATGCGAGAAACACGTTATCTGGTGTTTTCACCACTCCACAGTGCATTTGATATGCAGAATAGTAGATATCTTGGTTTTCGTGGGGTTTCAAGCTGAGATATGCATTTTCTGCGATAATCTTGGTGAAACATCTGTCCGAAGTATGCAGAAACATCGAGAGCGCTCTTTTCGAGCTATTTAATGCGAGAAATACGTTATCCGGTGTTTTCACCACTCCACAGTGCGTTTGATATGCAGAACCAGCGATATCTTGGCTTTCGTGGGGTTTCAAGCTGCGATATGCATTTTTTACGATATTCTTGGTGAAACTTCTGTCCGAAGTATGCTTAATCATCGAGATCGTTGGTTCCGAGCTATATAATGCGAGAAACACGTTATCTGGTGTTTTCACCACTCCACAGTGCGTTTGATATGCAGAACAGTAGATATCTTGGTTTTCGTGGTGTTTCAAGCTGAGATATGCATTTTCTGCGATAATCTTGTTGAAAGCTTCTGTCCGAAGTATGCAGAATCATCGAGATCGCTCGTTTCGAGCTATTTAATGCAAGAAACACGTTATCTGGTGTTTTCACCACTCCACAGTGCGTTGGATATGCAGAACCGGAGATATTTTGGTTTTCGTCGGGTTTCAAGCTGAGATATGCATTTTCTACGATAATCTTAATGAAACATCTGTCCGAAGTATGCAGAAACATCGAGAGCGCTCTTTTCGAGCTATTTAATGCGAGAAACACGTTATCTGGTGTTTTCACCACTCCACAGTGCATTTGATATGCAGAATAGTAGATATCTTGGTTTTCGTGGGGTTTCAAGCTGAGATATGCATTTTCTACGATAATCTTGGTGAAACATCTGTCCGAGGTATGCAGAATCATGTAGATCGCTCGTTTCGAGCTATATAATGCGAGAAACCCGTTATCTGGTGTTTTCACCACTCCACAGTGCGTTGGATATGCAGAACCGGAGATATTTTGGTTTTCGTCGGGTTTCATGCTGAGATATGCATTTTCTACGATAAGCTTGGTGAGACATCAGTCCGAAGTATGCAGAAACATCGAGAGCGCTCTTTTCGAGCTATTTAATGCAAGAAACACGTTATCTGGTGTTTTCACCACTCCACAGTGCATTTGATATGCAGAATAGTAGATATCTTGGTTTTCGTGGGGTTTCAAGCTGAGATATGCATTTTCTGCGATAATCTTGTTGAGACTTCTGTCCGAAGTACGCAGAATCATCGAGAGCGCTCTTTTCGAGCTATTTAATGCGAGAAACACGTTTTCTGGGGTTTTCACCACTCCACAGTTCGTTGGACATGCAGGACAGTAGATATCTTGGTTATCGTGGGGTTTCAAGCAGAGATATGCATTTTCTGCGATAATCTTGGTGAGACTTCTGTTAGAGGTATGCAGAATCATCGAGATCGCACTTTTCGCGCTATTTAATGCGAGAAACACGTTATCTGGTGTTTTCACCACTCCACAGTGCATTTTATATGTAGAATAGTAGATATCTTGGATTTCGTGGGGTTACAAGCAGAGATATGCATTTTCTGCGATAATCTTGGTGAGACTTCTGTTAGAGGTATGCAGAATCATCGAGATCGCACTTTTCGAGCTATTTAATGCGAGAAACACGTTATCTGGTGTTTTCACCACTCCACAGTGCGTTGGATATGCAGAACCGGAGATATTTTGGTTTTCGTCGGGTTTCAAGCTGAGATATGAATTTCTACGATAATCTTGGTGAAACATCTGTCCGAAGTATGCAGTAACATCGAGAGCGCTCTTTTCGAGCTATTTAATGCGAGAAACACGTTATCCGGTGTTTTCACCACTCCACAGTCCGTTTGATATGCAGAACCAGCGATATCTTGGCTTTCGTGGGGTTTCAAGCTGCGATATGCATTTTTTACGATAATCTTGGTGAGACTTCTGTCCGAAGTATGCTTAATCATCGAGATCGCTCGTTTCGAGCTATTTAATGCGAGAAACACGTTATCTGGTGTTTTCACCACTCCACAGTGCGTTTGATATGCAGAACAGTAGATATCTTGGTTTTCGTGGGGTTTCAAGCTGAGATATGCATTTTCTGCGATAATCTTGTTGAAGCTTCTGTCCGAAGTATGCAGAATCATCGAGATCGCTCGCTTCGAGCTATTTAATGCAAGAAACACGTTATCTGGTGTTTTCACCACTCCACAGTGCATTTGATATGCAGAATAGTAGATATCTTGGTTTTCGTGGGGTTTCAAGCTGAGATATGCATTTTCTGCGATAATCTTGTTGAGACTTCTGTCCGAAGTACGCAGAATCATCGAGATCGCTCGTTTCGAGCTATTTAATGCGAGAAACACGTTATCTGGTGTTTTCACCACTCCACAGTGCGTTGGATATGCAGAACCGGAGATATTTTGGTTTTCGTCGGGTTTCAAGCCGAGGTATGCATTTTCTACGATAATCTTGGTGAAACATCTGTCCGAAGTATGCAGAATCATGGAGATCGCTCGTTTCGAGCTATTTAATGCGAGAAACACGTTATCTGGGGTTTTCACCACTCCACAGTGCGTTGGATATGCAGAACCGGAGATATTTTGGTTTCCGTCGGGTTTCAAGCTGAGATATGCATTTTCTACGATAATCTTGGTGAAAGATCTGTCCGAAGTATGCAGAAACATCGAGAGCGCTCTTTTCGAGCTATTTAATTCGAGAAATACGTTATCCGGTGTTTTCACCACTCCACAGTGCGTTTGATATGCAGAACAGTAGATATCTTGGTTTTCGTGGGGTTTCAAGCTGAGATATGCATTTTCTGCGATAATCTTGTTGAAAGCTTCTGTCCGAAGTATGCAGAATCATCGAGATCGCTCGTTTCGAGCTATTTAATGCAAGAAACACGTTATCTGGTGTTTTCACCACTCCACAGTGCGTTGGATATGCAGAACCGGAGATATTTTGGTTTTCGTCGGGTTTCAAGCTGAGATATGCATTTTCTACGATAATCTTAATGAAACATCTGTCCGAAGTATGCAGAAACATCGAGAGCGCTCTTTTCGAGCTATTTAATGCGAGAAACACGTTATCTGGTGTTTTCACCACTCCACAGTGCATTTGATATGCAGAATAGTAGATATCTTGGTTTTCGTGGGGTTTCAAGCTGAGATATGCATTTTCTGCGATAATCTTGTTGAGACTTCTGTCCGAGGTATGCAGAATCATCGAGATCGCTCGTTTCGAGCTATTTAATGCGAGAAACACGTTATCTGGTGTTTTCACCACTCCACAGTGCGTTGGATATGCAGAACCGGAGATATTTTGGTTTTCGTCGGGTTTCAAGCCGAGATATGCATTTTCTACGATAATCTTGGCGAAACATCTGTCCGAAGTATGCAGAATCATGGAGATCGCTCATTTCGAGCGAGTTAATGCGAGAAAAACCTTATCCGGTGTTTTCACCACTCCACAGTGCGATGGATATGCAGACCCGGAGATATTTTGGTTTTCGTCGGGTTTCGAGCTGAGATATGCATTTTCTACGATAATCTTGGTGAAACATCTGTCCGAAGTATGCAGAAACATCGAGAGCGCTCTTTTCGAGCTATTTAATGCGAGAAACACGTTATCTGGTGTTTTCACCACTCCACAGTGCATTTGATATGCAGAATAGTAGATATCTTGGTTTTCGTGGGGTTTCAAGCTGAGATATGCATTTTCTGCGATAATCTTGTTGAGACTTCTGTCCGAAGTACGCAGAATCATCGAGATCGCTCGTTTCGAGCTATTTAATGCGAGAAACACGTTATCTGGTGTTTTCACCACTCCACAGTGCGTTGGATATGCAGAACCGGAGATATTTTGGTTTTCGTCGGGTTTCAAGCCGAGGTATGCATTTTCTACGATAATCTTGGTGAAACATCTGTCCGAAGTATGCAGAATCATGTAGATCGCTCGTTTCGAGCTATATAATGCGAGAAACCCGTTATCTGGTGTTTTCACCACTCCACAGTGCGTTGGATATGCAGAACCGGAGATATTTTGGTTTTCGTCGGGTTTCATGCTGAGATATGCATTTTCTACGATAAGCTTGGTGAGACATCAGTCCGAAGTATGCAGAAACAGCGAGAGCGCTCTTTTCGAGCTATTTAATGCAAGAAACACGTTATCTGGTGTTTTCACCACTCCACAGTGCATTTGATATGCAGAATAGTAGATATCTTGGTTTTCGTGGGGTTTCAAGCTGAGATATGCATTTTCTGCGATAATCTTGTTGAGACTTCTGTCCGAAGTACGCAGAATCATCGAGAGCGCTCTTTTCGAGCTATTTAATGCGAGAAACACGTTTTCTGGGGTTTTCACCACTCCACAGTTCGTTGGACATGCAGGACAGTAGATATCTTGGTTATCGTGGGGTTTCAAGCAGAGATATGCATTTTCTGCGATAATCTTGGTGAGACTTCTGTTAGAGGTATGCAGAATCATCGAGATCGCACTTTTCGAGCTATTTAATGCGAGAAACACGTTATCTGGTGTTTTCACCACTCCACAGTGCATTTTATATGTAGAATAGTAGATATCTTGGATTTCGTGGGGTTACAAGCTGAGATATGCATTTTCTGCGATAATCTTGTTGAGACTTCTGTCCGAAGTATGCAGAATCATGGAGATCGCTCGTTTCGAGCTATTTAATGCGAGAAACACGTTATCTGGTGTTTTCACCACTCCACAGTGCGTTTGATATGCAGAACAGTGGATATCTTGATTTTCGTGGGGTTTCAAGCTGAGATATGCATTTTCTGCGATAATCTTGTTGAAGCTTCTGTCCGAAGTATGCAGAATCATCGAGATCGCTCGTTTCGAGCTATTTAATGCAAGAAACACGTTATCTGGTGTTTTCACCACTCCACAGTGCGTTGGATATGCAGAACCGGAGATATTTTGGTTTTCGTCGGGTTTCAAGCTGAGATATGCATTTTCTACGATAATCTTGGTGAAACATCTGTCCGAAGTATGCAGAAACATCGAGAGCGCTCTTTTCGAGCTATTTAATGCGAGAAACACGTTATCTGGTGTTTTCACCACTCCACAGTGCATTTGATATGCAGAATAGTAGATATCTTGGTTTTCGTGGGGTTTCAAGCTGAGATATGCATTTTCTGCGATAATCTTGTTGAGACTTCTGTCCGAAGTATGCAGAATCATCGAGATCGCTCGTTTCGAGCTATTTAATGCGAGAAACACGTTATCTGGTGTTTTCACCACTCCACAGTGCGTTGGATATGCAGAACCGGAGATATTTTGGTTTTCGTCGGGTTTCAAGCTGAGATATGAATTTCTACGATAATCTTGGTGAAACATCTGTCCGAAGTATGCAGTAACATCGAGAGCGCTCTTTTCGAGCTATTTGATGCGAGAAACACGTTATCCGGTGTTTTCACCACTCCACAGTCCGTTTGATATGCAGAACCAGCGATATCTTGGCTTTCGTGGGGTTTCAAGCTGCGATATGCATTTTTTACGATAATCTTGGTGAGACTTCTGTCCGAAGTATGCTTAATCATCGAGATCGCTCGTTTCGAGCTATTTAATGCGAGAAACACGTTATCTGGTGTTTTCACCACTCCACAGTGCGTTTGATATGCAGAACAGTAGATATCTTGGTTTTCGTGGGGTTTCAAGCTGAGATATGCATTTTCTGCGATAATCTTGTTGAGACTTCTGTCCGAAGTATGCAGAATCATCGAGATCGCTCGTTTCGAGCTATTTAATGCGAGAAACACGTTATCTGGTGTTTTCACCACTCCACAGTGCGTTGGATATGCAGAACCGGAGATATTTTGGTTTTCGTCGGGTTTCAAGCTGAGATATGAATTTCTACGATAATCTTGGTGAAACATCTGTCCGAAGTATGCAGTAACATCGAGAGCGCTCTTTTCGAGCTATTTGATGCGAGAAACACGTTATCCAGTGTTTTCACCACTCCACAGTCCGTTTGATATGCAGAACCAGCGATATCTTGGCTTTCGTGGGGTTTCAAGCTGCGATATGCATTTTTTACGATAATCTTGGTGAGACTTCTGTCCGAAGTATGCTTAATCATCGAGATCGCTCGTTTCGAGCTATTTAATGCGAGAAACACGTTATCTGGTGTTTTCACCACTCCACAGTGCGTTTGATATGCAGAACAGTAGATATCTTGGTTTTCGTGGGGTTTCAAGCTGAGATATTCATTTTCTGCGATAATCTTGTTGAAGCTTCTGTCCGAAGTATGCAGAATCATCGAGATCGCTCGTTTCGAGCTATTTAATGCAAGAAACACGTTATCTGGTGTTTTCACCACTCCATAGTGCATTTGATATGCAGAATAGTAGATATCTTGGTTTTCGTGGGGTTTCAAGCTGAGATATGCATTTTCTGCGATAATCTTGGTGAAACATCTGTCCGAAGTATGCAGAAACATCGAGAGCGCTCTTTTCGAGCTATTTAATGCGAGAAACACGTTATCTGGTGTTTTCACCACTCCACAGTGCATTTGATATGCAGAATAGTAGATATCTTGGTTTTCGTGGGGTTTCAAGCTGAGATATGCATTTTCTGCGATAATCTTGTTGAGACTTCTGTCCGAAGTATGCAGAATCATCGAGATCGCTCGTTTCGAGCTATTTAATGCGAGAAACACGTTATCTGGTGTTTTCACCACTCCACAGTGCGTTGGATATGCAGAACCGGAGATATTTTGGTTTTCGTCGGGTTTCAAGCTGAGATATGAATTTCTACGATAATCTTGGTGAAACATCTGTCCGAAGTATGCAGTAACATCGAGAGCGCTCTTTTCGAGCTATTTGATGCGAGAAACACGTTATCCGGTGTTTTCACCACTCCACAGTCCGTTTGATATGCAGAACCAGCGATATCTTGGCTTTCGTGGGGTTTCAAGCTGCGATATGCATTTTTTACGATAATCTTGGTGAGACTTCTGTCCGAAGTATGCTTAATCATCGAGATCGCTCGTTTCGAGCTATTTAATGCGAGAAACACGTTATCTGGTGTTTTCACCACTCCACAGTGCGTTTGATATGCAGAACAGTAGATATCTTGGTTTTCGTGGGGTTTCAAGCTGAGATATTCATTTTCTGCGATAATCTTGTTGAAGCTTCTGTCCGAAGTATGCAGAATCATCGAGATCGCTCGTTTCGAGCTATTTAATGCAAGAAACACGTTATCTGGTGTTTTCACCACTCCACAGTGCATTTGATATGCAGAATAGTAGATATCTTGGTTTTCGTGGGGTTTCAAGCTGAGATATGCATTTTCTGCGATAATCTTGTTGAGACTTCTGTCCGAAGTACGCAGAATCATCGAGATCGCTCGTTTCGAGCTATTTAATGCGAGAAACACGTTATCTGGTGTTTTCACCACTCCACAGTGCGTTGGATATGCAGAACCGGAGATATTTTGGTTTTCGTCGGGTTTCAAGCCGAGGTATGCATTTTCTACGATAATCTTGGTGAAACATCTGTCCGAAGTATGCAGAATCATGGAGATCGCTCGTTTCGATCTATTTAATGCGAGAAACACGTTATCTGGTGTTTTCACCACTCCACAGTGCGTTGGATATGCAGAACCGGAGATATTTTGGTTTCCGTCGGGTTTCAAGCTGAGATATGCATTTTCTACGATAATCTTGGTGAAAGATCTGTCCGAAGTATGCAGAAACATCGAGAGCGCTCTTTTCGAGCTATTTAATGCGAGAAATACGTTATCCGGTGTTTTCACCACTCCACAGTGCGTTTGATATGCAGAACCAGCGATATCTTGGCTTTCGTGGGGTTTCAAGCTGCGATATGCATTTTTTACGATAATCTTGGTGAAACTTCTGTCCGAAGTATGCTTAATCATCGAGATCGCTCGTTTCGAGCTATTTAATGCGAGAAACACGTTATCTGGTGTTTTCACCACACCACAGTGCGTTTGATATGCAGAACAGTAGATATCTTGGTTTTCGTGGGGTTTCAAGCTGAGATATGCATTTTCTGCGATAATCTTGTTGAAGCTTCTGTCCGAAGTATGCAGAATCATCGAGATCGCTCGTTTCGAGCTATTTAATGCAAGAAACACGTTATCTGGTGTTTTCACCACTCCACAGTGCGTTGGATATGCAGAACCGGAGATATTTTGGTTTTCGTCGGGTTTCAAGCTGAGATATGCATTTTCTACGATAATCTTAATGAAACATCTGTCCGAATTATGCAGAAACATCGAGAGCGCTCTTTTCGAGCTATTTAATGCGAGAAACACGTTATCTGGTGTTTTCACCACTCCACAGTGCATTTGATATGCAGAATAGTAGATATCTTGGTTTTCGTGGGGTTTCAAGCTGAGATATGCATTTTCTGCGATAATCTTGTTGAGACTTCTGTCCGAGGTATGCAGAATCATCGAGATCGCTCGTTTCGAGCTATTTAATGCGAGAAACACGTTATCTGGTGTTTTCACCACTCCACAGTGCGTTGGATATGCAGAACCGGAGATATTTTGGTTTTCGTCGGGTTTCAAGCCGAGATATGCATTTTCTACGATAATCTTGGTGAAACATCTGTCCGAAGTATGCAGAATCATGGAGATCGCTCATTTCGAGCGAGTTAATGCGAGAAAAACCTTATCCGGTGTTTTCACCACTCCACAGTGCGATGGCTATGCAGACCCGGAGATATTTTGGTTTTCGTCGGGTTTCGAGCTGAGATATGCATTTTCTACGATAATCTTGGTGAAACATCTGTCCGAAGTATGCAGAAACATCGAGAGCGCTCTTTTCGAGCTATTTAATGCGAGAAACACGTTATCTGGTGTTTTCACCACTCCACAGTGCATTTGATATGCAGAATAGTAGATATCTTGGTTTTCGTGGGGTTTCAAGCTGAGATATGCATTTTCTGCGATAATCTTGTTGAGACTTCTGTCCGAAGTACGCAGAATCATCGAGATCGCTCGTTTCGAGCTATTTAATGCGAGAAACACGTTATCTGGTGTTTTCACCACTCCACAGTGCGTTGGATATGCAGAACCGGAGATATTTTGGTTTTCGTCGGGTTTCAAGCCGAGGTATGCATTTTCTACGATAATCTTGGAGAAACATCTGTCCGAAGTATGCAGAATCATGTAGATCGCTCGTTTCGAGCTATATAATGCGAGAAACCCGTTATCTGGTGTTTTCACCACTCCACAGTGCGTTGGATATGCAGAACCGGAGATATTTTGGTTTTCGTCGGGTTTCATGCTGAGATATGCATTTTCTACGATAAGCTTGGTGAGACATCAGTCCGAAGTATGCAGAAACATCGAGAGCGCTCTTTTCGAGCTATTTAATGCGAGAAACACGTTTTCTGGGGTTTTCACCACTCCACAGTTCGTTGGACATGCAGGACAGTAGATAACTTGGTTATCGTGGGGTTTCAAGCAGAGATATGCATTTTCTGCGATAATCTTGGTGAGACTTCTGTTAGAGGTATGCAGAATCATCGAGATCGCACTTTTCGAGCTATTTAATGCGAGAAACACGTTATCTGGTGTTTTCACCACTTCACAGTTGGTTTGATATGCAGAACCGGCGATATTTTGGTTTTCGTCGGGTTTCAAGCTGAGATATGCATTTTCTACGATAATCTTGGTAAAACATCTGTCCGAAGTATGCAGAAACATCGAGAGCGCTCTTTTCGAGCTATTTAATGCGAGAAACACGTTATCTGGTGTTTTCACAACTCCACAGTGCGTTTGATATGCAGAATAGTAGATATCTTGGTTTTCGTGGGGTTTCAAGCTGAAATATGCATTTTGTGCGATAATCTTGTTGAGACTTCTGTCCGAAGTATGCAGAATCATCGAGATCGCACTTTTCGAGCTATTTAATGCGAGAAACACGTTATCTGGTGTTTTCACCACTCCACAGTTGGTTTGATACGCAGAACCAGCGATATCTTGGCTTTCGTGGGGTTTCAAGCTGAGATATGCATTTATTACGATAATCTTGGTGAGACTTCTGTCCGAAGTATGCTGAATCATCGAGATCGCTCTTTTCGAGCTACTTAGTGCGAGAAACACGTTATCTGGTGTTTTCACCACTCCACAGTGCGTTTGATATGCAGAACAGTAGATATCTTGGTTTTCGTGGGGTTTCAAGCTGAAATATGCATTTTGTGCGATAATCTTGTTGAGACTTCTGTCCGAAGTATGCAGAATCATCGAGATCGCACTTTTCGAGCTATTTAATGCGAGAAACACGTTATCTGGTGTTTTCACCACTCCACAGTTGGTTTGATATGCAGAACCGGCGATATCTTGGTTTTCGTGGGGTTTCAAGCTGAGATATGCATTTTCTGCGATAATCTTGGTGAGACTTCTGTCCGAAGTATGCTGAAACATCGAGATCGCTCTTTTCGAGCGAGTTAATGCGAGAAAAACCTTATCCGGTGTTTTCACCACTCCACAGTGCGTTTGATATGCAGAACCAGCGATATCTTGGCTTTCGTGGGGTTTCAAGCTGAGATATGCATTTTTTGCGATAATCTTGGTGAGACTTCTGTCCGAAGTATGCAGAATCATCGAGATCGCTCGTTTCGAGCTACTTAATGCGAGAAACACGTTTTCTGGTGTTTTCAACACTCCACAGTGCGTTTGATATGCAGAACCAGCGATATCTTGGTTTTCGTGGGGTTTCAAGTTGAGATATGCATTTTCTGCGATAATATTGGTGAGACTTCTGTCCGAAGTATGCTGAATCATCGAGATCGCTCTTTTCGAGCTAGTTAGTGCGAGAAACACGTTATCTGGTGTTTTCGCCACTCCACAGTGCGTTTGATATGCAGAACAGTATATATCTTGGTTTTCGTGGGGTTTCAAGCTGAGATATGCATTTTCTGCGATAATATTGGTGAGACTTCAGTCAGAAGTATGCAGAATCATCGAGATCGGTCGTTTCGAGCTATTTAATGCGAGAAACACGTTTTCTGGTGTATTCACCACCCCACAGCACGTTTCACATGCAGAACCGGAGATATCTTGGTTTCGGTCGGGTTTCAAGCTGAGATATGCATTTTCTACGATAATCTTGGTGAGACTTCAGTCAGAAGTATGCAGAGTCATCTAGATCGCTCTTTTCGAGCTATTTAATGCGAAAAAACAAGTTTTCTGGTGTTTTCAACATTCCACAGTGCGTTTTATATGCAGAACCGGCGATAGATTGATTTCCGTGATGTTTCCAGCTGAGATATGCATTTTCTGCGATAATCTTGGAGAGTCTTCTGTCAGAAGTATGTACAATCATCGAGATCCCTCTTTGCGAGCAATTTAATGCGAGAAACACGTTATCTGGTGTTTTCACCACTCCACAGTGCGTTTGATATGCAGAACCGACCACAACTTTGCTTTCGTCGGGTATCATGCTGAGATATGCATTTTCTACGATAATCTTGTTGAGACTTCTGTCCGAAGTATGCAGAATCATGGAGATCGCTCGTTTCGAGCTATTTAATGCGAGAAACACGTTATCTGGTGTTTTCACCACTCCACAGTGCGTTGGATATGCAGAACCGGAGATATTTTGGTTTTCGTCGGGTTTCAAGCCGAGGTATGCATTTTCTACGATAATCTTGGTGAAACATCTGTCCGAAGTATGCAGAATCATGGAGATCGCTCGTTTCGAGCTATTTAATGCGAGAAACACGTTATCTGGGGTTTTCACCACTCCACAGTGCGTTGGATATGCAGAACCGGAGATATTTTGGTTTCCGTCGGGTTTCAAGCTGAGATATGCATTTTCTACGATAATCTTGGTGAAAGATCTGTCCGAAGTATGCAGAAACATCGAGAGCGCTCTTTTCGAGCTATTTAATTCGAGAAATACGTTATCCGGTGTTTTCACCACTCCACAGTGCGTTTGATATGCAGAACAGTAGATATCTTGGTTTTCGTGGGGTTTCAAGCTGAGATATGCATTTTCTGCGATAATCTTGTTGAAAGCTTCTGTCCGAAGTATGCAGAATCATCGAGATCGCTCGTTTCGAGCTATTTAATGCAAGAAACACGTTATCTGGTGTTTTCACCACTCCACAGTGCGTTGGATATGCAGAACCGGAGATATTTTGGTTTTCGTGGGGTTTCAAGCTGAGATATGCATTTTCTGCGATAATCTTGTTGAAGCTTCTGTCCGAAGTATGCAGAATCATCGAGATCGCTCGTTTCGAGCTATTTAATGCAAGAAACTCGTTATCTGGTGTTTTCACCACTCCACAGTGCATTTGATATGCAGAATAGTAGATATCTTGGTTTTCGTGGGGTTTCAAGCTGAGATATGCATTTTCTGCGATAATCTTGTTGAGACTTCTGTCCTAAGTACGCAGAATCATCGAGATCGCTCGTTTCGAGCTATTTAATGCGAGAAACACGTTATCTGGTGTTTTCACCACTCCACAGTGCATTTGATATGCAGAATAGTAGATATCTTGGTTTTCGTGGGGTTTCAAGCTGAGATATGCATTTTCTGCGATAATCTTGTTGAGACTTCTGTCCGAGGTATGCAGAATCATCGAGATCGCTCGTTTCGAGCTATTTAATGCGAGAAACACGTTATCTGGTGTTTTCACCACTCCACAGTGCGTTGGATATGCAGAACCGGAGATATTTTGGTTTTCGTCGGGTTTCAAGCCGAGATATGCATTTTCTACGATAATCTTGGCGAAACATCTGTCCGAAGTATGCAGAATCATGGAGATCGCTCATTTCGAGCGAGTTAATGCGAGAAAAACCTTATCCGGAGTTTTCACCACTTCACAGTGCGATGGATATGCAGACCCGGAGATATTTTGGTTTTCGTCTGGTTTCGAGCTGAGATATGCATTTTCTACGATAATCTTGGTGAAACATCTGTCCGAAGTATGCAGAAACATCGAGAGCGCTCTTTTCGAGCTATTTAATGCGAGAAACACGTTATCTGGTGTTTTCACCACTCCACAGTGCATTTGATATGCAGAATAGTAGATATCTTGGTTTTCGTGGGGTTTCAAGCTGAGATATGCATTTTCTGCGATAATCTTGTTGAGACTTCTGTCCGAAGTACGCAGAATCATCGAGATCGCTCGTTTCGAGCTATTTAATGCGAGAAACACGTTATCTGGTGTTTTCACCACTCCACAGTGCGTTGGATATGCAGAACCGGAGATATTTTGGTTTTCGTCGGGTTTCAAGCCGAGGTATGCATTTTCTACGATAATCTTGGTGAAACATCTGTCCGAAGTATGCAGAATCATGTAGATCGCTCGTTTCGAGCTATATAATGCGAGAAACCCGTTATCTGGTGTTTTCACCACTCCACAGTGCGTTGGATATGCAGAACCGGAGATATTTTGGTTTTCGTCGGGTTTCATGCTGAGATATGCATTTTCTACGATAAGCTTGGTGAGACATCAGTCCGAAGTATGCAGAAACATCGAGAGCGCTCTTTTCGAGCTATTTAATGCAAGAAACACGTTATCTGGTGTTTTCACCACTCCACAGTGCATTTGATATGCAGAATAGTAGATATCTTGGTTTTCGTGGGGTTTCAAGCTGAGATATGCATTTTCTGCGATAATCTTGTTGAGACTTCTGTCCGAAGTACGCAGAATCATCGAGAGCGCTCTTTTCGAGCTATTTAATGCGAGAAACACGTTTTCTGGGGTTTTCACCACTCCACAGTTCGTTGGACATGCAGGACAGTAGATATCTTGGTTATCGTGGGGTTTCAAGCAGAGATATGCATTTTCTGCGATAATCTTGGTGAGACTTCTGTTAGAGGTATGCAGAATCATCGAGATCGCACTTTTCGCGCTATTTAATGCGAGAAACACGTTATCTGGTGTTTTCACCACTCCACAGTGCATTTTATATGTAGAATAGTAGATATCTTGGATTTCGTGGGGTTACAAGCTGAGATATGCATTTTCTGCGATAATCTTGTTGAGACTTCTGTCCGAAGTATGCAGAATCATGGAGATCGCTCGTTTCGAGCTATTTAATGCGAGAAACACGTTATCTGGTGTTTTCACCACTCCACAGTGCGTTGGATATGCAGAACCGGAGATATTTTGGTTTTCGTCGGGTTTCAAGCTGAGATATGCATTTTCTACGATAATCTTGGTGAAACATCTGTCCGAAGTATGCAGAAACATCGAGAGCGCTCTTTTCGAGCTATTTAATGCGAGAAACACGTTATCTGGTGTTTTCACCACTCCACAGTGCATTTGATATGCAGAATAGTAGATATCTTGGTTTTCGTGGGGTTTCAAGCTGAGATATGCATTTTCTGCGATAATCTTGTTGAGACTTCTGTCTGAAGTATGCAGAATCATCGAGATCGCTCGTTTCGAGCTATTTAATGCGAGAAACACGTTATCTGGTGTTTTCACCACTCCACAGTGCGTTGGATATGCAGAACCGGAGATATTTTGGTTTTCGTCGGGTTTCAAGCTGAGATATGAATTTCTACGATAATCTTGGTGAAACATCTGTCCGAAGTATGCAGTAACATCGAGAGCGCTCTTTTCGAGCTATTTGATGCGAGAAACACGTTATCCGGTGTTTTCACCACTCCACAGTCCGTTTGATATGCAGAACCAGCGATATCTTGGCTTTCGTGGGGTTTCAAGCTGCGATATGCATTTTTTACGATAATCTTGGTGAGACTTCTGTCCGAAGTATGCTTAATCATCGAGATCGCTCGTTTCGAGCTATTTAATGCGAGAAACACGTTATCTGGTGTTTTCACCACTCCACAGTGCGTTTGATATGCAGAACAGTAGATATCTTGGTTTTCGTGGGGTTTCAAGCTGAGATATGCATTTTCTGCGATAATCTTGTTGAGACTTCTGTCCGAAGTACGCAGAATCATCGAGATCGCTCGTTTCGAGCTATTTAATGCGAGAAACACGTTATCTGGTGTTTTCACCACTCCACAGTGCGTTGGATATGCAGAACCGGAGATATTTTGGTTTTCGTCGGGTTTCAAGCCGAGGTATGCATTTTCTACGATAATCTTGGTGAAACATCTGTCCGAAGTATGCAGAATCATGGAGATCGCTCGTTTCGAGCTATTTAATGCGAGAAACACGTTATCTGGTGTTTTCACCACTCCACAGTGCGTTTGATATGCAGAACAGTGGATATCTTGGTTTTCGTGGGGTTTCAAGCTGAGATATGCATTTTCTGCGATAATCTTGTTGAAGCTTCTGTCCGAAGTATGCAGAATCATCGAGATCGCTCGTTTCGAGCTACTTAATGCAAGAAACACGTTATCTGGTGTTTTCACCACTCCACAGTGCGTTGGATATGCAGAACCGGAGATATTTTGGTTTTCGTCGGGTTTCAAGCTGAGATATGCATTTTCTACGATAATCTTGGTGAAACATCTGTCCGAAGTATGCAGAAACATCGAGAGCGCTCTTTTCGAGCTATTTAATGCGAGAAACACGTTATCTGGTGTTTTCACCACTCCACAGTGCATTTGATATGCAGAATAGTAGATATCTTGGTTTTCGTGGGGTTTCAAGCTGAGATATGCATTTTCTGCGATAATCTTGTTGAGACTTCTGTCCGAAGTATGCAGAATCATCGAGATCGCTCGTTTCGAGCTATTTAATGCGAGAAACACGTTATCTAGTGTTTTCACCACTCCACAGTGCGTTGGATATGCAGAACCGGAGATATTTTGGTTTTCGTCGGGTTTCAAGCTGAGATATGAATTTCTACGATAATCTTGGTGAAACATCTGTCCGAAGTATGCAGTAACATCGAGAGCGCTCTTTTCGAGCTATTTGATGCGAGAAACACGTTATCCGGTGTTTTCACCACTCCACAGTCCGTTTGATATGCAGAACCAGCGATATCTTGGCTTTCGTGGGGTTTCAAGCTGCGATATGCATTTTTTACGATAATCTTGGTGAGACTTCTGTCCGAAGTATGCTTAATCATCGAGATCGCTCGTTTCGAGCTATTTAATGCGAGAAACACGTTATCTGGTGTTTTCACCACTCCACAGTGCGTTTGATATGCAGAACAGTAGATATCTTGGTTTTCGTGGGGTTTCAAGCTGAGATATTCATTTTCTGCGATAATCTTGTTGAAGCTTCTGTCCGAAGTATGCAGAATCATCGAGATCGCTCGTTTCGAGCTATTTAATGCAAGAAACACGTTATCTGGTGTTTTCACCACTCCACAGTGCATTTGATATGCAGAATAGTAGATATCTTGGTTTTCGTGGGGTTTCAAGCTGAGATATGCATTTTCTGCGATAATCTTGTTGAGACTTCTGTCCGAAGTACGCAGAATCATCGAGATCGCTCGTTTCGAGCTATTTAATGCGAGAAACACGTTATCTGGTGTTTTCACCACTCCACAGTGCGTTGGATATGCAGAACCGGAGATATTTTGGTTTTCGTCGGGTTTCAAGCCGAGGTATGCATTTTCTACGATAATCTTGGTGAAACATCTGTCCGAAGTATGCAGAATCATGGAGATCGCTCGTTTCGAGCTATTTAATGCGAGAAACACGTTATCTGGTGTTTTCACCACTCCACAGTGCGTTGGATATGCAGAACCGGAGATATTTTGGTTTCCGTCGGGTTTCAAGCTGAGATATGCATTTTCTACGATAATCTTGGTGAAAGATCTGTCCGAAGTATGCAGAAACATCGAGAGCGCTCTTTTCGAGCTATTTAATGCGAGAAATACGTTATCCGGTGTTTTCACCACTCCACAGTGCGTTTGATATGCAGAACCAGCGATATCTTGGCTTTCGTGGGGTTTCAAGCTGCGATATGCATTTTTTACGATAATCTTGGTGAAACTTCTGTCCGAAGTATGCTTAATCATCGAGATCGCTCGTTTCGAGCTATTTAATGCGAGAAACACGTTATCTGGTGTTATCACCACTCCACAGTGCGTTTGATATGCAGAACAGTAGATATCTTGGTTTTCGTGGGGTTTCAAGCTGAGATATGCATTTTCTGCGATAATCTTGTTGAAGCTTCTGTCCGAAGTATGCAGAATCATCGAGATCGCTCGTTTCGAGCTATTTAATGCAAGAAACACGTTATCTGGTGTTTTCACCACTCCACAGTGCGTTGGATATGCAGAACCGGAGATATTTTGGTTTTCTTCGGGTTTCAAGCTGAGATATGCATTTTCTACGATAATCTTAATGAAACATCTGTCCGAAGTATGCAGAAACATCGAGAGCGCTCTTTTCGAGCTATTTAATGCGAGAAACACGTTATCTGGTGTTTTCACCACTCCACAGTGCATTTGATATGCAGAATAGTAGATATCTTGGTTTTCGTGGGGTTTCAAGCTGAGATATGCATTTTCTGCGATAATCTTGTTGAGACTTCTGTCCGAGGTATGCAGAATCATCGAGATCGCTCGTTTCGAGCTATTTAATGCGAGAAACACGTTATCTGGTGTTTTCACCACTCCACAGTGCGTTGGATATGCAGATCCGGAGATATTTTGGTTTTCGTCGGGTTTCAAGCCGAGATATGCATTTTCTACGATAATCTTGGTGAAACATCTGTCCGAAGTATGCAGAATCATGGAGATCGCTCATTTCGAGCGAGTTAATGCGAGAAAAACCTTATCCGGTGTTTTCACCACTCCACAGTGCGATGGATATGCAGACCCGGAGATATTTTGGTTTTCGTCGGGTTTCGAGCTGAGATATGCATTTTCTACGATAATCTTGGTGAAACATCTGTCCGAAGTATGCAGAAACATCGAGAGCGCTCTTTTCGAGCTATTTAATGCGAGAAACACGTTATCTGGTGTTTTCACCACTCCACAGTGCATTTGATATGCAGAATAGTAGATATCTTGGTTTTCGTGGGGTTTCAAGCTGAGATATGCATTTTCTGCGATAATCTTGTTGAGACTTCTGTCCGAAGTACGCAGAATCATCGAGATCGCTCGTTTCGAGCTATTTAATGCGAGAAACACGTTATCTGGTGTTTTCACCACTCCACAGTGCGTTGGATATGCAGAACCGGAGATATTTTGGTTTTCGTCGGGTTTCAAGCCGAGGTATGCATTTTCTACGATAATCTTGGAGAAACATCTGTCCGAAGTATGCAGAATCATGTAGATCGCTCGTTTCGAGCTATATAATGCGAGAAACCCGTTATCTGGTGTTTTCACCACTCCACAGTGCGTTGGATATGCAGAACCGGAGATATTTTGGTTTTCGTCGGGTTTCATGCTGAGATATGCATTTTCTACGATAAGCTTGGTGAGACATCAGTCCGAAGTATGCAGAAACATCGAGAGCGCTCTTTTCGAGCTATTTAATGCGAGAAACACGTTTTCTGGGGTTTTCACCACTCCACAGTTCGTTGGACATGCAGGACAGTAGATAACTTGGTTATCGTGGGGTTTCAAGCAGAGATATGCATTTTCTGCGATAATCTTGGTGACACTTCTGTTAGAGGTATGCAGAATCATCGAGATCGCTCTTTTCGAGCTATTTGATGCGAGAAACACGTTATCCGGTGTTTTCACCACTCCACAGTCCGTTTGATATGCAGAACCAGCGATATCTTGGCTTTCGTGGGGTTTCAAGCTGCGATATGCATTTTTTACGATAATCTTGGTGAGACTTCTGTCCGAAGTATGCTTAATCATCGAGATCGCTCGTTTCGAGCTATTTAATGCGAGAAACACGTTATCTGGTGTTTTCACCACTCCACAGTGCGTTTGATATGCAGAACAGTAGATATCTTGGTTTTCGTGGGGTTTCAAGCTGAGATATTCATTTTCTGCGATAATCTTGTTGAAGCTTCTGTCCGAAGTATGCAGAATCATCGAGATCGCTCGTTTCGAGCTATTTAATGCAAGAAACACGTTATCTGGTGTTTTCACCACTCCACAGTGCATTTGATATGCAGAATAGTAGATATCTTGGTTTTCGTGGGGTTTCAAGCTGAGATATGCATTTTCTGCGATAATCTTGTTGAGACTTCTGTCCGAAGTACGCAGAATCATCGAGATCGCTCGTTTCGAGCTATTTAATGCGAGAAACACGTTATCTGGTGTTTTCACCACTCCACAGTGCGTTGGATATGCAGAACCGGAGATATTTTGGTTTTCGTCGGGTTTCAAGCCGAGGTATGCATTTTCTACGATAATCTTGGTGAAACATCTGTCCGAAGTATGCAGAATCATGGAGATCGCTCGTTTCGAGCTATTTAATGCGAGAAACACGTTATCTGGTGTTTTCACCACTCCACAGTGCGTTGGATATGCAGAACCGGAGATATTTTGGTTTCCGTCGGGTTTCAAGCTGAGATATGCATTTTCTACGATAATCTTGGTGAAAGATCTGTCCGAAGTATGCAGAAACATCGAGAGCGCTCTTTTCGAGCTATTTAATGCGAGAAATACGTTATCCGGTGTTTTCACCACTCCACAGTGCGTTTGATATGCAGAACCAGCGATATCTTGGCTTTCGTGGGGTTTCAAGCTGCGATATGCATTTTTTACGATAATCTTGGTGAAACTTCTGTCCGAAGTATGCTTAATCATCGAGATCGCTCGTTTCGAGCTATTTAATGCGAGAAACACGTTATCTGGTGTTATCACCACTCCACAGTGCGTTTGATATGCAGAACAGTAGATATCTTGGTTTTCGTGGGGTTTCAAGCTGAGATATGCATTTTCTGCGATAATCTTGTTGAAGCTTCTGTCCGAAGTATGCAGAATCATCGAGATCGCTCGTTTCGAGCTATTTAATGCAAGAAACACGTTATCTGGTGTTTTCACCACTCCACAGTGCGTTGGATATGCAGAACCGGAGATATTTTGGTTTTCTTCGGGTTTCAAGCTGAGATATGCATTTTCTACGATAATCTTAATGAAACATCTGTCCGAAGTATGCAGAAACATCGAGAGCGCTCTTTTCGAGCTATTTAATGCGAGAAACACGTTATCTGGTGTTTTCACCACTCCACAGTGCATTTGATATGCAGAATAGTAGATATCTTGGTTTTCGTGGGGTTTCAAGCTGAGATATGCATTTTCTGCGATAATCTTGTTGAGACTTCTGTCCGAGGTATGCAGAATCATCGAGATCGCTCGTTTCGAGCTATTTAATGCGAGAAACACGTTATCTGGTGTTTTCACCACTCCACAGTGCGTTGGATATGCAGAACCGGAGATATTTTGGTTTTCGTCGGGTTTCAAGCCGAGATATGCATTTTCTACGATAATCTTGGTGAAACATCTGTCCGAAGTATGCAGAATCATGGAGATCGCTCATTTCGAGCGAGTTAATGCGAGAAAAACCTTATCCGGTGTTTTCACCACTCCACAGTGCGATGGATATGCAGACCCGGAGATATTTTGGTTTTCGTCGGGTTTCGAGCTGAGATATGCATTTTCTACGATAATCTTGGTGAAACATCTGTCCGAAGTATGCAGAAACATCGAGAGCGCTCTTTTCGAGCTATTTAATGCGAGAAACACGTTATCTGGTGTTTTCACCACTCCACAGTGCATTTGATATGCAGAATAGTAGATATCTTGGTTTTCGTGGGGTTTCAAGCTGAGATATGCATTTTCTGCGATAATCTTGTTGAGACTTCTGTCCGAAGTACGCAGAATCATCGAGATCGCTCGTTTCGAGCTATTTAATGCGAGAAACACGTTATCTGGTGTTTTCACCACTCCACAGTGCGTTGGATATGCAGAACCGGAGATATTTTGGTTTTCGTCGGGTTTCAAGCCGAGGTATGCATTTTCTACGATAATCTTGGAGAAACATCTGTCCGAAGTATGCAGAATCATGTAGATCGCTCGTTTCGAGCTATATAATGCGAGAAACCCGTTATCTGGTGTTTTCACCACTCCACAGTGCGTTGGATATGCAGAACCGGAGATATTTTGGTTTTCGTCGGGTTTCATGCTGAGATATGCATTTTCTACGATAAGCTTGGTGAGACATCAGTCCGAAGTATGCAGAAACATCGAGAGCGCTCTTTTCGAGCTATTTAATGCGAGAAACACGTTTTCTGGGGTTTTCACCACTCCACAGTTCGTTGGACATGCAGGACAGTAGATAACTTGGTTATCGTGGGGTTTCAAGCAGAGATATGCATTTTCTGCGATAATCTTGGTGACACTTCTGTTAGAGGTATGCAGAATCATCGAGATCGCACTTTTCGAGCTATTTAATGCGAGAAACACGTTATCTGGTGTTTTCACCACTTCACAGCTGGTTTGATATGCAGAACCGGCGATATTTTGGTTTTCGTCGGGTTTCAAGCTGAGATATGCATTTTCTACGATAATCTTGGTAAAACATCTGTCCGAAGTATGCAGAAACATCGAGAGCGCTCTTTTCGACCTATTTAATGCGAGAAACACGTTATCTGGTGTTTTCACAACTCCACAGTGCGTTTGATATGCAGAATAGTAGATATCTTGGTTTTCGTGGGGTTTCAAGCTGAAATATGCATTTTGTGCGATAATCTTGTTGAGACTTCTGTCCGAAGTATGCAGAATCATCGAGATCGCACTTTTCGAGCTATTTAATGCGAGAAACACGTTATCTGGTGTTTTCACCACTCCACAGTTGGTTTGATACGCAGAACCAGCGATATCTTGGCTTTCGTGGGGTTTCAAGCTGAGATATGCATTTATTACGATAATCTTGGTGAGACTTCTGTCCGAAGTATGCTGAATCATCGAGATCGCTCTTTTCGAGCTACTTAGTGCGAGAAACACGTTATCTGGTGTTTTCACCACTCCACAGTGCGTTTGATATGCAGAACAGTAGATATCTTGGTTTTCGTGGGGTTTCAAGCTGAAATATGCATTTTGTGCGATAATCTTGTTGAGACTTCTGTCCGAAGTATGCAGAATCATCGAGATCGCACTTTTCGAGCTATTTAATGCGAGAAACACGTTATCTGGTGTTTTCACCACTCCACAGTGCGTTTGATATGCAGAACAGTAGATATCTTGGTTTTCGTGGGGTTTCAAGCTGAGATATGCATTTTCTGCGATAAACTTGTTGAGACTTCTGTCCGAAGTATGCAGAATCATCGAGATCGCTCGTTTCGAGCTACTTAATGCGAGAAACACGTTTTCTGGTGTTTTCAACACTCCACAGTGCGTTTGATATGCAGAACCAGCGATATCTTGGTTTTCGTGGGGTTTCAAGTTGAGATATGCATTTTCTGCGATAATATTGGTGAGACTTCTGTCCGAAGTATGCTGAATCATCGAGATCGCTCTTTTCGAGCTAGTTAGTGCGAGAAACACGTTATCTGGTGTTTTCGCCACTCCACAGTGCGTTTGATATGCAGAACAGTATATATCTTGGTTTTCGTGGGGTTTCAAGCTGAGATATGCATTTTCTGCGATAATATTGGTGAGACTTCAGTCAGAAGTATGCAGAATCATCGAGATCGGTCGTTTCGAGCTATTTAATGCGAGAAACACGTTATCTGGTGTTTTCACCACTCCACAGTGCGTTGGATATGCAGAACCGGCGATAGATTGATTTCCGTGATGTTTCCAGCTGAGATATGCATTTTCTGCGATAATCTTGGAGAGTCTTCTGTCAGAAGTATGTACAATCATCGAGATCCCTCTTTGCGAGCAATTTAATGCGAGAAACACGTTATCTGGTGTTTTCACCACTCCACAGTGCGTTTGATATGCAGAACCGACCACATCTTTGCTTTCGTCGGGTATCATGCTGAGATATGCATTTTCTACGATAATCTTGTTGAGACTTCAGTCAGAAGTATGCAGAATCATCGAGATCGCTCGTTTCGAGCTATTTAATGCGAGAAACACGTTATCTGGTGTTTTCACCACTCCACAGTGCGTTGGATATGCAGAACCGGAGATATTTTGGTTTTCGTCGGGTTTCAAGCCGAGATATGCATTTTCTACGATAATCTTGGTGAAACATCTGTCCGAAGTATGCAGAATCATGGAGATCGCTCATTTCGAGCGAGTTAATGCGAGAAAAACCTTATCCGGTGTTTTCACCACTCCACAGTGCGATGGATATGCAGACCCGGAGATATTTTGGTTTTCGTCGGGTTTCGAGCTGAGATATGCATTTTCTACGATAATCTTGGTGAAACATCTGTCCGAAGTATGCAGAAACATCGAGAGCGCTCTTTTCGAGCTATTTAATGCGAGAAACACGTTATCTGGTGTTTTCACCACTCCACAGTGCATTTGATATGCAGAATAGTAGATATCTTGGTTTTCGTGGGGTTTCAAGCTGAGATATGCATTTTCTGCGATAATCTTGTTGAGACTTCTGTCCGAAGTACGCAGAATCATCGAGATCGCTCGTTTCGAGCTATTTAATGCGAGAAACACGTTATCTGGTGTTTTCACCACTCCACAGTGCATTGGATATGCAGAACCGGAGATATTTTGGTTTTCGTCGGGTTTCAAGCCGAGGTATGCATTTTCTACGATAATCTTGGTGAAACATCTGTCCGAAGTATGCAGAATCATGTAGATCGCTCGTTTCGAGCTATTTAATGCGAGAAACACGTTATCTGGTGTTTTCACCACTCCACAGTGCGTTGGATATGCAGAACCGGAGATATTTTGGTTTTCGTCGGGTTTCATGCTGAGATATGCATTTTCTGCGATAATATTGGTGAGACTTCTGTCCGAAGTATGCTGAATCATCGAGATCGCTCTTTTCGAGCTAGTTAGTGCGAGAAACACGTTATCTGGTGTTTTCGCCACTCCACAGTGCGTTTGATATGCAGAACAGTATATATCTTGGTTTTCGTGGGGTTTCAAGCTGAGATATGCATTTTCTGCGATAATATTGGTGAGACTTCAGTCAGAAGTATGCAGAATCATCGAGATCGGTCGTTTCGAGCTATTTAATGCGAGAAGCACGTTTTCTGGTGTATTCACCACCCCACAGTACGTTTCACATGCAGAACCGGAGATATCTTGGTTTCGGTCGGGTTTCAAGCTGAGATATGCATTTTCTACGATAATCTTGGTGAGACTTCAGTCAGAAGTATGCAGAGTCATCTAGATCGCTCTTTTCGAGCTATTTAATGCGAAAAAACAAGTTTTCTGGTGTTTTCAACATTCCACAGTGCGTTTTATATGCAGAACCGGCGATATATTGATTTCCGTGATGTTTCCAGCTGAGATATGCATTTTCTGCGATAATCTTGGAGAGTCTTCTGTCAGAAGTATGTACAATCATCGAGATCCCTCTTTGCGAGCAATTTAATGCGAGAAACACGTTATCTGGTGTTTTCACCACTCCACAGTGCGTTTGATATGCAGAACCGACCACAACTTTGCTTTCGTCGGGTATCATGCTGAGATATGCATTTTCTACGATAATCTTGTTGAGACTTCTGTCCGAAGTATGCAGAATCATGGAGATCGCACGTTTCGAGCTATTTAATGCGAGAAACACGTTATCTGGTGTTTTCACCACTCCACAGTGCGTTGGATATGCAGAACCGGAGATATTTTGGTTTTCGTCGGGTTTCAAGCTGAGATATGAATTTCTACGATAATCTTGGTGAAACATCTGTCCGAAGTATGCAGTAACATCGAGAGCGCTCTTTTCGAGCTATTTAATGCGAGAAGCACGTTATCCGGTGTTTTCACCACTCCACAGTCCGTTTGATATGCAGAACCAGCGATATCTTGGCTTTCGTGGGGTTTCAAGCTGCGATATGCATTTTTTACGATAATCTTGGTGAGACTTCTGTCCGAAGTATGCTTAATCATCGAGATCGCTCGTTTCGAGCTATTTAATGCGAGAAACACGTTATCTGGTGTTTTCACCACTCCACAGTGCGTTTGATATGCAGAACAGTAGATATCTTGGTTTTCGTGGGGTTTCAAGCTGAGATATGCATTTTCTGCGATAATCTTGTTGAAGCTTCTGTCCGAAGTATGCAGAATCATCGAGATCGCTCGTTTCGAGCTATTTAATGCAAGAAACACGTTATCTGGTGTTTTCACCACTCCACAGTGCATTTGATATGCAGAATAGTAGATATCTTGGTTTTCGTGGGGTTTCAAGCTGAGATATGCATTTTCTGCGATAATCTTGTTGAGACTTCTGTCCGAAGTACGCAGAATCATCGAGATCGCTCGTTTCGAGCTATTTAATGCGAGAAACACGTTATCTGGTGTTTTCACCACTCCACAGTGCGTTGGATATGCAGAACCGGAGATATTTTGGTTTTCGTCGGGTTTCAAGCCGAGGTATGAATTTTCTACGATAATCTTGGTGAAACATCTGTCCGAAGTATGCAGAATCATGGAGATCGCTCGTTTCGAGCTATTTAATGCGAGAAACACGTTATCTGGTGTTTTCACCACTCCACAGTGCGTTGGATATGCAGAACCGGAGATATTTTGGTTTCCGTCGGGTTTCAAGCTGAGATATGCATTTTCTACGATAATCTTGGTGAAAGATCTGTCCGAAGTATGCAGAAACATCGAGAGCGCTCTTTTCGAGCAATTTAATTCGAGAAATACGTTATCCGGTGTTTTCACCACTCCACAGTGCGTTTGATATGCAGCACCAGCGATATCTTGGCTTTCGTGGGGTTTCAAGCTGCGATATGCATTTTTTACGATAATCTTGGTGAAACTTCTGTCCGAAGTATGCTTAATCATCGAGATCGCTCGTTTCGAGCTATTTAATGCGAGAAACACGTTATCTGGTGTTTTCACCACTCCACAGTGCGTTTGATATGCAGAACAGTAGATATCTTGGTTTTCGTGGGGTTTCAAGCTGAGATATGCATTTTCTGCGATAATCTTGTTGAAGCTTCTGTCCGAAGTATGCAGAATCATCGAGATCGCTCGTTTCGAGCTATTTAATGCAAGAAACACGTTATCTGGTGTTTTCACCACTCCACAGTGCGTTGGATATGCAGAACCGGAGATATTTTGGTTTTCGTCGGGTTTCAAGCTGAGATATGCATTTTCTACGATAATCTTGGTGAAACATCTGTCCGAAGTATGCAGAAACATCGAGAGCGCTCTTTTCGAGCTATTTAATGCGAGAAACACGTTATCTGGTGTTTTCACCACTCCACAGTGCATTTGATATGCAGAATAGTAGATATCTTGGTTTTCGTGGGGTTTCAAGCTGAGATATGCATTTTCTGCGATAATCTTGTTGAGACTTCTGTCCGAAGTATGCAGAATCATCGAGATCGCTCGATTCGAGCTATTTAATGCGAGAAACACGTTATCTGGTGTTTTCACCACTCCACAGTGCGTTGGATATGCAGAACCGGAGATATTTTGGTTTTCGTCGGGTTTCAAGCTGAGATATGAATTTCTACGATAATCTTGGTGAAACATCTGTCCGAAGTATGCAGTAACATCGAGAGCGCTCTTTTCGAGCTATTTAATGCGAGAAACACGTTATCCGGTGTTTTCACCACTCCACAGTCCGTTTGATATGCAGAACCAGCGATATCTTGGCTTTCGTGGGGTTTCAAGCTGCGATATGCATTTTTTACGATAATCTTAGTGAGACTTCTGTCCGAAGTATGCTTAATCATCGAGATCGCTCGTTTCGAGCTATTTAATGCGAGAAACACGTTATCTGGTGTTTTCACCACTCCACAGTGCGTTTGATATGCAGAACAGTAGATATCTTGGTTTTCGTGGGGTTTCAAGCTGAGATATTCATTTTCTGCGATAATCTTGTTGAAGCTTCTGTCCGAAGTATGCAGAATCATCGAGATCGCTCGTTTCGAGCTATTTAATGCAAGAAACACGTTATCTGGTGTTTTCACCACTCCACAGTGCATTTGATATGCAGAATAGTAGATATCTTGGTTTTCGTGGGGTTTCAAGCTGAGATATGCATTTTCTGCGATAATCTTGTTGAGACTTCTGTCCGAAGTACGCAGAATCATCGAGATCGCTCGTTTCGAGCTATTTAATGCGAGAAACACGTTATCTGGTGTTTTCACCACTCCACAGTGCGTTGGATATGCAGAACCGGAGATATTTTGGTTTTCGTGGGGTTTCAAGCTGAGATATGCATTTTCTGCGATAATCTTGTTGAGACTTCTGTCCGAAGTACGCAGAATCATCGAGATCGCTCGTTTCGAGCTATTTAATGCAAGAAACACGTTATCTGGTGTTTTCACCACTCCACAGTGCATTTGATATGCAGAATAGTAGATATCTTGGTTTTCGTGGGGTTTCAAGCTGAGATATGCATTTTCTGCGATAATCTTGTTGAGACTTCTGTCCGAAGTATGCTGAATCATCGAGATCGCTCTTTTCGAGCTAGTTAGTGCGAGAAACACGTTATCTGGTGTTTTCGCCACTCCACAGTGCGTTTGATATGCAGAACAGTATATATCTTGGTTTTCGTGGGGTTTCAAGCTGAGATATGCATTTTCTGCGATAATCTTGTTGAGACTTCTGTCCGAAGTACGCAGAATCATCGAGATCGCTCGTTTCGAGCTATTCAATGCGAGAAACACGTTATCTGGTGTTTTCACCACTCCACAGTGCGTTGGATATGCAGAACCGGAGATATTTTGGTTTTCGTCGGGTTTCAAGCCGAGGTATGCATTTTCTACGATAATCTTGGTGAAACATCTGTCCGAAGTATGCAGAATCATGTAGATCGCTCGTTTCGAGCTATATAATGCGAGAAACCCGTTATCTGGTGTTTTCACCACTCCACAGTGCGTTGGATATGCAGAACCGGAGATATTTTGGTTTTCGTCGGGTTTCATGCTGAGATATGCATTTTCTACGATTATCTTGGTGAAACATCTGTCCGAAGTATGCAGAAACATCGAGAGCGCTCTTTTCGAGCTATTTAATGCGAGAAACACGTTATCTGGTGTTTTCACAACTCCACAGTGCGTTTGATATGCAGAATAGTAGATATCTTGGTTTTCGTGGGGTTTCAAGCTGAAATATGCATTTTGTGCGATAATCTTGTTGAGACTTCTGTCCGATGTATGCAGAATCATCGAGATCGCTCGTTTCGAGCTATTTAATGCAAGAAACACGTTATCTGGTGTTTTCACCACTCCACAGTGCATTTGATATGCAGAATAGTAGATATCTTGGTTTTCGTGGGGTTTCAAGCTGAGATATGCATTTTCTGCGATAATCTTGTTGAGACTTCTGTCCGAATTACGCAGAATCATCGAGATCGCTCGTTTCGAGCTATTTAATGCGAGAAACACGTTATCTGGTGTTTTCACCACTCCACAGTGCGTTTGATATGCAGAACAATAGATATCTTGGTTTTCGTGGGGTTTCAAGCTGAGATATGCATTTTCTGCGATAATCTTGTTGAAGCTTCTGTCCGAAGTATGCAGAATCATCGAGATCGCTCGTTTCGAGCTATTTAATGCAAGAAACACGTTATCTGGTGTTTTCACCACTCCACAGTGCATTTGATATGCAGAATAGTAGATATCTTGGTTTTCGTGGGGTTTCAAGCTGAGATATGCATTTTCTGCGATAATCTTGTTGAGACTTCTGTCCGAAGTACGCAGAATCATCGAGATCGCTCGTTTCGAGCTATTTAATGCGAGAAACACGTTATCTGGTGTTTTCACCACTCCACAGTGCGTTGGATATGCAGAACCGGAGATATTTTGGTTTTCGTGGGGTTTCAAGCTGAGATATGCATTTTCTGCGATAATCTTGTTGAGACTTCTGTCCGAAGTACGCAGAATCATCGAGATCGCTCGTTTCGAGCTATTTAATGCAAGAAACACGTTATCTGGTGTTTTCACCACTCCACAGTGCATTTGATATGCAGAATAGTAGATATCTTGGTTTTCGTGGGGTTTCAAGCTGAGATATGCATTTTCTGCGATAATCTTGTTGAGACTTCTGTCCGAATTACGCAGAATCATCGAGATCGCTCGTTTCGAGCTATTTAATGCGAGAAACACGTTATCTGGTGTTTTCACCACTCCACAGTGCGTTGGATATGCAGAACCGGAGATATCTTGGTTTTCGTGGGGTTTCAAGCTGAGATATTCATTTTCTGCGATAATCTTGTTGAAGCTTCTGTCCGAAGTATGCAGAATCATGGAGATCGCTCGTTTCGAGCTATTTAATGCGAGAAACACGTTATCTGGTGTTTTCACCACTCCACAGTGCGTTGGATATGCAGAACCGGAGATATTTTGGTTTCCGTCGGGTTTCAAGCTGAGATATGCATTTTCTACGATAATCTTGGTGAAAGATCTGTCCGAAGTATGCAGAAACATCGAGAGCGCTCTTTTCGAGCTATTTAATGCGAGAAATACGTTTTCCGGTGTTTTCACCACTCCACAGTGCGTTTGATATGCAGAAGCAGCGATATCTTTGCTTTCGTGGGGTTTCAAGCTGCGATATGCATTTTTTACGATAATCTTGGTGAAACTTCTGTCCGAAGTATGCTTAATCATCGAGATCGCTCGTTTCGAGCTATTTAATGCGAGAAACACGTTATCTGGTGTTTTCACCACTCCACAGTGCGTTTGATATGCAGAACAATAGATATCTTGGTTTTCGTGGGGTTTCAAGCTGAGATATGCATTTTCTGCGATAATCTTGTTGAAGCTTCTGTCCGAAGTATGCAGAATCATCGAGATCGCTCGTTTCGAGCTATTTAATGCAAGAAACACGTTATCTGGTGTTTTCACCACTCCACAGTGCGTTGGATATGCAGAACCGGAGATATTTTGGTTTTCGTCGGGTTTCAAGCTGAGATATGCATTTTCTACGATAATCTTAATGAAACATCTGTCCGAAGTATGCAGAAACATCGAGAGCGCTCTTTTCGAGCTATTTAATGCGAGAAAAACCTTATCCGGTGTTTTCACCACTCCACAGTGCGATGGATATGCAGACCCGGAGATATTTTGGTTTTCGTCGGGTTTCGAGCTGAGATATGCATTTTCTACGATAATCTTGGTGAAACATCTGTCCGAAGTATGCAGAAACATCGAGAGCGCTCTTTTCGAGCTATTTAATGCGAGAAACACGTTATCTGGTGTTTTCACCACTCCACAGTGCATTTGATATGCAGAATAGTAGATATCTTGGTTTTCGTGGGGTTTCAAGCTGAGATATGCATTTTCTGCGATAATCTTGTTGAGACTTCTGTCCGAAGTACGCAGAATCATCGAGATCGCTCGTTTCGAGCTATTCAATGCGAGAAACACGTTATCTGGTGTTTTCACCACTCCACAGTGCGTTGGATATGCAGAACCGGAGATATTTTGGTTTTCGTCGGGTTTCAAGCCGAGGTATGCATTTTCTACGATAATCTTGGTGAAACATCTGTCCGAAGTATGCAGAATCATGTAGATCGCTCGTTTCGAGCTATATAATGCGAGAAACCCGTTATCTGGTGTTTTCACCACTCCACAGTGCGTTGGATATGCAGAACCGGAGATATTTTGGTTTTCGTCGGGTATCATGCTGAGATATGCATTTTCTACGATAATCTTGGTGAAACATCTGTCCGAAGTATGCAGAAACATCGAGAGCGCTCTTTTCGAGCTATTTAATGCGAGAAACACGTTATCTGGTGTTTTCACAACTCCACAGTGCGTTTGATATGCAGAATAGTAGATATCTTGGTTTTCGTGGGGTTTCAAGCTGAAATATGCATTTTGTGCGATAATCTTGTTGAGACTTCTGTCCGATGTATGCAGAATCATCGAGATCGCACTTTTCGAGCTATTTAATGCGAGAAACACGTTATCTGGTGTTTTCACCACTCTACAGTTGGTTTGATACGCAGAACCAGCGATATCTTGGCTTTCGTGGGGTTTCAAGCTGAGATATGCATTTATTACGATAATCTTGGTGAGACTTCTGTCCGAAGTATGCTGAATCATCGAGATCGCTCTTTTCGAGCTACTTAGTGCGAGAAACACGTTATCTGGTGTTTTCACCACTCCACAGTGCGTTTGATATGCAGAACAGTAGATATCTTGGTTTTCGTGGGGTTTCAAGCTGAAATATGCATTTTGTGCGATAATCTTGTTGAGACTTCTGTCCGAAGTATGCAGAATCATCGAGATCGCACTTTTCGAGCTATTTAATGCGAGAAACACGTTATCTGGTGTTTTCACCACTCCACAGTTGGTTTGATATGCAGAACCGGCGATATCTTGGTTTTCGTGGGGTTTCAAGCTGAGATATGCATTTTCTGCGATAATCTTGGTGAGACTTCTGTCCGAAGTATGCTGAAACATCGAGATCGCTCTTTTCGAGCGAGTTAATGCGAGAAAAACCTTATCCGGTGTTTTCACCACTCCACAGTGCGTTTGATATGCAGAACCAGCGATATCTTGGCTTTCGTGGGGTTTCAAGCTGAGATATGCATTTTTTGCGATAATCTTGGTGAGACTTCTGTCCGAAGTATGCTTAATCATCGAGATCGCTCGTTTCGAGCTATTTAATGCGAGAAACACGTTATCTGGTGTTTTCACCACTCCACAGTGCGTTTGATATGCAGAACAGTAGATATCTTGGTTTTCGTGGGGTTTCAAGCTGAGATATGCATTTTCTGCGATAATCTTGTTGAGACTTCTGTCCGAAGTATGCAGAATCATCGAGATCGCTCGTTTCGAGCTACTTAATGCGAGAAACACGTTTTCTGGTGTTTTCAACACTCCACAGTGCGTTTGGTATGCAGAACCAGCGATATCTTGGTTTTCGTGGGGTTTCAAGTTGAGATATGCATTTTCTGCGATAATATTGGTGAGACTTCTGTCCGAAGTATGCTGAATCATCGAGATCGCTCTTTTCGAGCTAGTTAGTGCGAGAAACACGTTATCTGGTGTTTTCGCCACTCCACAGTGCGTTTGATATGCAGAACAGTATATATCTTGGTTTTCGTGGGGTTTCAAGCTGAGATATGCATTTTCTGCGATAATATTGGTGAGACTTCAGTCAGAAGTATGCAGAATCATCGAGATCGGTCGTTTCGAGCTATTTAATGCGAGAAACACGTTTTCTGGTGTATTCACCACCCCACAGTACGTTTCACATGCAGAACCGGAGATATCTTGGTTTCGGTCGGGTTTCAAGCTGAGATATGCATTTTCTACGATAATCTTGGTGAGACTTCAGTCAGAAGTATGCAGAGTCATCTAGATCGCTCTTTTCGAGCTATTTAATGCGAAAAAACAAGTTTTCTGGTGTTTTCAACATTCCACAGTGCGTTTTATATGCAGAACCGGCGATATATTGATTTCCGTGATGTTTCCAGCTGAGATATGCATTTTCTGCGATGATCTTGGAGAGTCTTCTGTCAGAAGTATGTACAATCATCGAGATCCCTCTTTGCGAGCAATTTAATGCGAGAAACACGTTATCTGGTGTTTTCACCACTCCACAGTGCGTTTGATATGCAGAACCGACCACAACTTTGCTTTCGTCGGGTATCATGCTGAGATATGCATTTTCTACGATAATCTTGTTGAGACTTCTGTCCGAAGTATGCAGAATCATCGAGATCGCTCGTTTCGAGCTATTTAATGCGAGAAACACGTTATCTGGTGTTTTCACCACTCCACAGTGCGTTGGATATGCAGAACCGGAGATATTTTGGTTTTCGTCGGGTTTCAAGCCGAGATATGCATTTTCTACGATAATCTTGGTGAAACATCTGTCCGAAGTATGCAGAATCATGGAGATCGCTCATTTCGAGCGAGTTAATGCGAGAAAAACCTTATCCGGTGTTTTCACCACTCCACAGTGCGATGGATATGCAGACCCGGAGATATTTTGGTTTTCGTCGGGTTTCGAGCTGAGATATGCATTTTCTACGATAATCTTGGTGAAACATCTGTCCGAAGTATGCAGAAACATCGAGAGCGCTCTTTTCGAGCTATTTAATGCGAGAAACACGTTATCTGGTGTTTTCACCACTCCACAGTGCATTTGATATGCAGAATAGTAGATATCTTGGTTTTCGTGGGGTTTCAAGCTGAGATATGCATTTTCTGCGATAATCTTGTTGAGACTTCTGTCCGAAGTACGCAGAATCATCGAGATCGCTCGTTTCGAGCTATTTAATGCGAGAAACACGTTATCTGGTGTTTTCACCACTCCAGAGTGCGTTGGATATGCAGAACCGGAGATATTTTGGTTTTCGTCGGGTTTCAAGCCGTGGTATGCATTTTCTACGATAATCTTGGTGAAACATCTGTCCGAAGTATGCAGAATCATGTAGATCGCTCGTTTCGAGCTATTTAATGCGAGAAACACGTTATCTGGTGTTTTCACCACTCCACAGTGCGTTGGATATGCAGAACCGGAGATATTTTGGTTTTCGTCGGGTTTCATGCTGAGATATGCATTTTCTACGATAAGCTTGGTGAGACATCAGTCCGAAGTATGCAGAAACATCGAGAGCGCTCTTTTCGAGCTATTTAATGCGAGAAACACGTTTTCTGGGGTTTTCACCACTCCACAGTTCGTTGGACATGCAGGACAGTAGATATCTTGGTTATCGTGGGGTTTCAAGCAGAGATATGCATTTTCTGCGATAATCTTGGTGAGACTTCTGTTAGAGGTATGCAGAATCATCGAGATCGCACTTTTCGAGCTATTTAATACGAGAAACACGTTATCTGGTGTTTTCACCACTTCACAGTTGGTTTGATATGCAGAACCGGCGATATTTTGGTTTTCGTCGGGTTTCAAGCTGAGATATGCATTTTCTACGATAATCTTGGTGAAACATCTGTCCGAAGTATGCAGAAACATCGAGAGCGCACTTTTCGAGCTATTTAATGCGAGAAACACGTTATCTGGTGTTTTCACAACTCCACAGTGCGTTTGATATGCAGAATAGTAGATATCTTGGTTTTCGTGGGGTTTCAACGTGAGATATGCATTTTCTGCGATAATCTTGGTGAGACTTCTGTCCGAAGTATGCTGAAACATCGAGATCGCTCTTTTCGAGCTAGTTAATGCGAGAAAAACCTTATCCGGTGTTTTCACCCCTCCACAGTGCGTTTGATACGCAGAACCAGCGATATCTTGGCTTTCGTGGGGTTTCAAGCTGAGATATGCATTTATTACGATAATCTTGGTGAGACTTCTGTCCGAAGTATGCTGAATCATCGAGATCGCTCTTTTCGAGCTACTTAGTGCGAGAAACACGTTATCTGGTGTTTTCACCACTCCACAGTGCGTTTGATATGCAGAACAGTAGATATCTTGGTTTTCGTGGGGTTTCAAGCTGAAATATGCATTTTGTGCGATAATCTTGTTGAGACTTCTGTCCGAAGTATGCAGAATCATCGAGATCGCACTTTTCTAGCTATTTAATGCGAGAAACACGTTATCATGTGTTTTCACCACTCCACAGTTGGTTTGATATGCAGAACCGGCGATATCTTGGTTTTCGTGGGGTTTCAAGTTGAGATATGCATTTTCTGCGATAATATTGGTGAGACTTCTGTCCGAAGTATGCTGAATCATCGAGATCGCTCTTTTCGAGCTAGTTAGTGCGAGAAACACGTTATCTGGTGTTTTCGCCACTCCACAGTGCGTTTGATATGCAGAACAGTATATATCTTGGTTTTCGTGGGGTTTCAAGCTGAAATATGCATTTTGTGCGATAATCTTGTTGAGACTTCTGTCCGAAGTATGCAGAATCATCGAGATCGCTCGTTTCGAGCTACTTAATGCGAGAAACACGTTTTCTGGTGTTTTCAACACTCCACAGTGCGTTTGATATGCAGAACCAGCGATATCTTGGTTTTCGTGGGGTTTCAAGTTGAGATATGCATTTTCTGCGATAATATTGGTGAGACTTCTGTCCGAAGTATGCTGAATCATCGAGATCGCTCTTTTCGAGCTAGTTAGTGCGAGAAACACGTTATCTGGTGTTTTCGCCACTCCACAGTGCGTTTGATATGCAGAACAGTATATATCTTGGTTTTCGTGGGGTTTCAAGCTGAGATATGCATTTTCTGCGATAATATTGGTGAGACTTCAGTCAGAAGTATGCAGAATCATCGAGATCGGTCGTTTCGAGCTATTTAATGCGAGAAACACGTTTTCTGGTGTATTCACCACCCCACAGTACGTTTCACATGCAGAACCGGAGATATCTTGGTTTCGGTCGGGTTTCAAGCTGAGATATGCATTTTCTACGATAATCTTGGTGAGACTTCTGTCAGAAGTATGCAGAATCATCGGTATCGCTCTTTTCGAGCTATTTAATGCGAAAAAACAAGTTTTCTGGTGTTTCCAACATTCCACAGTGCGTTTGATATGCAGAACGGCGATATCTTGATTTTCGTGGTGTTTCCAGCTGAGATATGCATTTCCTGGGATAATCTGGGTGAGTCTTCTGTCAGAAAAATGTACAATCATCTAGATCGCTCTTTTCGAGCTATTTAATGCGAGAAACACGTTTTCTGGTGTATTCACCACTCCACAGTACGTTTGATGTGCAGAACCGGAGATAACTTGGTTTTCGTGAGGTTTCAAGCTGAGATATGTATTTTCTGCGATAATCTTCGTGAGACTTCAGTCAGAAGTATGCAGAGTCATCTAGATCGCTCTTTTCGAGCTATTTAATGCGAAAAAACAAGTTTTCTGGTGTTTTCAACATTCCACAGTGCGTTTTATATGCAGAACCGGCGATATATTGATTTCCGTGATGTTTCCAGCTGAGATATGCATTTTCTGCGATAATCTTGGAGAGTCTTCTGTCAGAAGTATGTACAATCATCGAGATCCCTCTTTGCGAGCAATTTAATGCGAGAAACACGTTATCTGGTGTTTTCACCACTCCACAGTGCGTTTGATATGCAGAACCGACCACAACTTTGCTTTCGTCGGGTATCAAGCTGAGATATGCATTTTCTACGATAATCTTGGTGAGACTTCTGTCAGAAGTATGCAGAATCATCGGGATCGCTCTTTTCGAGCTATTTAATGCGAGAAACGCGTTATCTGGTGTTATCGCCACTCCACAGTGCGTTTGATATGCAGAACCGGCGACATCTTGGATTTCGTCGGGTTTCAAGATGAGATATGCATTTTCTACGATAATCTTGGTGAGTCTTCTGTCAGAAGTATGCAGAATCATCGAGATCCCTCTTTGCGAGCTATTTAATGCGAGAAACACGTTATCTGGTGTTTTCACCACTCCACAGTACGTTTGATGTGCAGAACCGGAGATAACTTGGTGTTCGTGAGATTTCAAGCTGAGATATGGATTTTCTGCGATAATCTTGGTGAGACTTCAGTCAGAAGTATGCAGAATCATCGAGATCGCTCTGTTCGAGCTATTTAATGCGAGAAACACGTTTTCTGGTGTATTCACCACTCCACAGTACGTTTGATGTGCAGAATCGGAGATAACTTGGTTTTCGTGAGGTTTCAAGCTGAAATATGCATTTTCTGCGATAATCTTGGTGAGTCTTCTGTCAGAAGTATGTACAATCATCTAGATCGCTCTTTTCGAGCTAGTTAATGCACGAAACACGTTTTCTGGTGTTTTCACCACTCCACAGTGCGTTTGATATGCAGAACCGGCGATATCTTGGTTTTAGTGGGGTTTCAAGCTGAGATATGCATTTTCTGCGATAATCTTGGTGAGACTTCTGTCCGAAGTATGCAGAAACGTCGAGAGCGCTCTTTTCGAGCTATTTAATGCTAGAAACACGTTTTCTGGGGTTTTCACCACTCCACAGTTCGTTGGATATGCGGAACAGTAGATATCTTGGTTTTCGTGGGGTTTCAAGCTGAGATATGCATTTCCTGCGATAATCTTGGTGAAACATATGTCCGAAGTATGCCGAAACATCGAGAGCGCTCTTTTCGAGCTATTTAATGCGAGAAACACGTTATCTGGTGTTTTCACCAATCCACAGTACGTTTGATATGCAGAACAGGCGATATCTTGATTTTCGTGGTGTTTCCAGCTGAGATATGCATTTTCTGCGATAATCTTGGTGGGTCTTTTGTCAGAAGTATGCAGAATCATCTAGATCGCTCTTTTCGAGCTACTTAATGCTCGAAACACGTTTTCTGGTGTTTTCACCACTCCACAGTACGTTTGATCTGCAGAACAGGCGATATCTTGATTTTCGTGGTGTTTCCAGCTGAGATATGCAGTTTCTGCGATAATCTTGGTGGGTCTTTTGTCAGAAGTAGGCAGAATCATCTAGATCGCTCTTTTCGAGCTACTTAATGCTCGAAACACGTTTTCTGCTGTTTTCACCACTCCACAGTGCGTTTGATATGCAGAACCGGCGATATCTTGGTTTTCGTGGTGTTTCCAGCTGAGATATGCATTTTCTGCGATAATCTTGGTGAGTCTTCTGTCAGAATTATGTACGATCATCTAGATCGCTCTTTTCGAGCTACTTAATGCACGAAACACGTTTTCTGGTGTTTTCACCACTCCACAGTGCGTTTGATATGCAGAACCAGCGATATCTTGGTTTTCGTGGGGTTTCAAGCTGAGATATGCATTTTCTACGATAATCTTGGTGAGACTTCTGTCAGAAGTATGCAGAATCATCGGGATCGCTCTTTTCGAGCTATTTAATGCGAGAAACGCGTTATCTGGTGTTATCGCCACTCCACAGTGCGTTTGATATGCAGAACCGGAGATATTTTGGTTTTCGTCGGGTTTCAAGCTGAGATATGCATTTTCTACGATAATCTTGGTGAAACATCTGTCCGAAGTATGCAGAAACATCGAGAGCGCACTTTTCGAGCTATTTAATGCGAGAAACACGTTATCTGGTGTTTTCACAACTCCACAGTGCGTTTGATATGCAGAATAGTAGATATCTTGGTTTTCGTGGGGTTTCAACGTGAGATATGCATTTTCTGCGATAATCTTGGTGAGACTTCTGTCCGAAGTATGCTGAAACATCGAGATCGCTCTTTTCGAGCTAGTTAATGCGAGAAAAACCTTATCCGGTGTTTTCACCCCTCCACAGTGCGTTTGATACGCAGAACCAGCGATATCTTGGCTTTCGTGGGGTTTCAAGCTGAGATATGCATTTATTACGATAATCTTGGTGAGACTTCTGTCCGAAGTATGCTGAATCATCGAGATCGCTCTTTTCGAGCTACTTAGTGCGAGAAACACGTTATCTGGTGTTTTCACCACTCCACAGTGCGTTTGATATGCAGAACAGTAGATATCTTGGTTTTCGTGGGGTTTCAAGCTGAAATATGCATTTTGTGCGATAATCTTGTTGAGACTTCTGTCCGAAGTATGCAGAATCATCGAGATCGCACTTTTCTAGCTATTTAATGCGAGAAACACGTTATCATGTGTTTTCACCACTCCACAGTTGGTTTGATATGCAGAACCGGCGATATCTTGGTTTTCGTGGGGTTTCAAGTTGAGATATGCATTTTCTGCGATAATATTGGTGAGACTTCTGTCCGAAGTATGCTGAATCATCGAGATCGCTCTTTTCGAGCTAGTTAGTGCGAGAAACACGTTATCTGGTGTTTTCGCCACTCCACAGTGCGTTTGATATGCAGAACAGTATATATCTTGGTTTTCGTGGGGTTTCAAGCTGAAATATGCATTTTGTGCGATAATCTTGTTGAGACTTCTGTCCGAAGTATGCAGAATCATCGAGATCGCTCGTTTCGAGCTACTTAATGCGAGAAACACGTTTTCTGGTGTTTTCAACACTCCACAGTGCGTTTGATATGCAGAACCAGCGATATCTTGGTTTTCGTGGGGTTTCAAGTTGAGATATGCATTTTCTGCGATAATATTGGTGAGACTTCTGTCCGAAGTATGCTGAATCATCGAGATCGCTCTTTTCGAGCTAGTTAGTGCGAGAAACACGTTATCTGGTGTTTTCGCCACTCCACAGTGCGTTTGATATGCAGAACAGTATATATCTTGGTTTTCGTGGGGTTTCAAGCTGAGATATGCATTTTCTGCGATAATATTGGTGAGACTTCAGTCAGAAGTATGCAGAATCATCGAGATCGGTCGTTTCGAGCTATTTAATGCGAGAAACACGTTTTCTGGTGTATTCACCACCCCACAGTACGTTTCACATGCAGAACCGGAGATATCTTGGTTTCGGTCGGGTTTCAAGCTGAGATATGCATTTTCTACGATAATCTTGGTGAGACTTCTGTCAGAAGTATGCAGAATCATCGGTATCGCTCTTTTCGAGCTATTTAATGCGAAAAAACAAGTTTTCTGGTGTTTCCAACATTCCACAGTGCGTTTGATATGCAGAACGGCGATATCTTGATTTTCGTGGTGTTTCCAGCTGAGATATGCATTTCCTGGGATAATCTGGGTGAGTCTTCTGTCAGAAAAATGTACAATCATCTAGATCGCTCTTTTCGAGCTATTTAATGCGAGAAACACGTTTTCTGGTGTATTCACCACTCCACAGTACGTTTGATGTGCAGAACCGGAGATAACTTGGTTTTCGTGAGGTTTCAAGCTGAGATATGTATTTTCTGCGATAATCTTCGTGAGACTTCAGTCAGAAGTATGCAGAGTCATCTAGATCGCTCTTTTCGAGCTATTTAATGCGAAAAAACAAGTTTTCTGGTGTTTTCAACATTCCACAGTGCGTTTTATATGCAGAACCGGCGATATATTGATTTCCGTGATGTTTCCAGCTGAGATATGCATTTTCTGCGATAATCTTGGAGAGTCTTCTGTCAGAAGTATGTACAATCATCGAGATCCCTCTTTGCGAGCAATTTAATGCGAGAAACACGTTATCTGGTGTTTTCACCACTCCACAGTGCGTTTGATATGCAGAACCGACCACAACTTTGCTTTCGTCGGGTATCAAGCTGAGATATGCATTTTCTACGATAATCTTGGTGAGACTTCTGTCAGAAGTATGCAGAATCATCGGGATCGCTCTTTTCGAGCTATTTAATGCGAGAAACGCGTTATCTGGTGTTATCGCCACTCCACAGTGCGTTTGATATGCAGAACCGGCGACATCTTGGATTTCGTCGGGTTTCAAGATGAGATATGCATTTTCTACGATAATCTTGGTGAGTCTTCTGTCAGAAGTATGCAGAATCATCGAGATCCCTCTTTGCGAGCTATTTAATGCGAGAAACACGTTATCTGGTGTTTTCACCACTCCACAGTACGTTTGATGTGCAGAACCGGAGATAACTTGGTGTTCGTGAGATTTCAAGCTGAGATATGGATTTTCTGCGATAATCTTGGTGAGACTTCAGTCAGAAGTATGCAGAATCATCGAGATCGCTCTGTTCGAGCTATTTAATGCGAGAAACACGTTTTCTGGTGTATTCACCACTCCACAGTACGTTTGATGTGCAGAATCGGAGATAACTTGGTTTTCGTGAGGTTTCAAGCTGAAATATGCATTTTCTGCGATAATCTTGGTGAGTCTTCTGTCAGAAGTATGTACAATCATCTAGATCGCTCTTTTCGAGCTAGTTAATGCACGAAACACGTTTTCTGGTGTTTTCACCACTCCACAGTGCGTTTGATATGCAGAACCGGCGATATCTTGGTTTTAGTGGGGTTTCAAGCTGAGATATGCATTTTCTGCGATAATCTTGGTGAGACTTCTGTCCGAAGTATGCAGAAACGTCGAGAGCGCTCTTTTCGAGCTATTTAATGCTAGAAACACGTTTTCTGGGGTTTTCACCACTCCACAGTTCGTTGGATATGCGGAACAGTAGATATCTTGGTTTTCGTGGGGTTTCAAGCTGAGATATGCATTTCCTGCGATAATCTTGGTGAAACATATGTCCGAAGTATGCCGAAACATCGAGAGCGCTCTTTTCGAGCTATTTAATGCGAGAAACACGTTATCTGGTGTTTTCACCAATCCACAGTACGTTTGATATGCAGAACAGGCGATATCTTGATTTTCGTGGTGTTTCCAGCTGAGATATGCATTTTCTGCGATAATCTTGGTGGGTCTTTTGTCAGAAGTATGCAGAATCATCTAGATCGCTCTTTTCGAGCTACTTAATGCTCGAAACACGTTTTCTGGTGTTTTCACCACTCCACAGTACGTTTGATCTGCAGAACAGGCGATATCTTGATTTTCGTGGTGTTTCCAGCTGAGATATGCAGTTTCTGCGATAATCTTGGTGGGTCTTTTGTCAGAAGTAGGCAGAATCATCTAGATCGCTCTTTTCGAGCTACTTAATGCTCGAAACACGTTTTCTGCTGTTTTCACCACTCCACAGTGCGTTTGATATGCAGAACCGGCGATATCTTGGTTTTCGTGGTGTTTCCAGCTGAGATATGCATTTTCTGCGATAATCTTGGTGAGTCTTCTGTCAGAATTATGTACGATCATCTAGATCGCTCTTTTCGAGCTACTTAATGCACGAAACACGTTTTCTGGTGTTTTCACCACTCCACAGTGCGTTTGATATGCAGAACCGGCGATATCTTGGTTTTCGTGGGGTTTCAAGCTGAGATATGCATTTTCTACGATAATCTTGGTGAGACTTCTGTCAGAAGTATGCAGAATCATCGGGATCGCTCTTTTCGAGCTATTTAATGCGAGAAACGCGTTATCTGGTGTTATCGCCACTCCACAGTGCGTTTGATATGCAGAACCGGCGACATCTTGGATTTCGTCGGGTTTCAAGATGAGATATGCATTTTCTACGATAATCTTGGTGAGTCTTCTGTCAGAAGTATGCAGAATCATCGAGATCCCTCTTTGCGAGCTATTTAATGCGAGAAACACGTTATCTGGTGTTTTCACCACTCCACAGTACGTTTGATGTGCAGAACCGGAGATAACTTGGTGTTCGTGAGATTTCAAGCTGAGATATGGATTTTCTGCGATAATCTTGGTGAGACTTCAGTCAGAAGTATGCAGAATCATCGAGATCGCTCTGTTCGAGCTATTTAATGCGAGAAACACGTTTTCTGGTGTATTCACCACTCCACAGTACGTTTGATGTGCAGAACCGGAGATAACTTGGTTTTCGTGAGGTTTCAAGCTGAAATATGCATTTTCTGCGATAATCTTGGTGAGTCTTCTGTCAGAAGTATGTACAATCATCTAGATCGCTCTTTTCGAGCTAGTTAATGCACGAAACACGTTTTCTGGTGTTTTCACCACTCCACAGTGCGTTTGATATGCAGAACCGGCGATATCTTGGTTTTAGTGGGGTTTCAAGCTGAGATATGCATTTTCTGCGATAATCTTGGTGAGACTTCTGTCCGAAGTATGCAGAAACGTCGAGAGCGCTCTTTTCGAGCTATTTAATGCTAGAAACACGTTTTCTGGGGTTTTCACCACTCCACAGTTCGTTGGATATGCGGAACAGTAGATATCTTGGTTTTCGTGGGGTTTCAAGCTGAGATATGCATTTCCTGCGATAATCTTGGTGAAACATATGTCCGAAGTATGCCGAAACATCGAGAGCGCTCTTTTCGAGCTATTTAATGCGAGAAACACGTTATCTGGTGTTTTCACCAATCCACAGTACGTTTGATATGCAGAACAGGCGATATCTTGATTTTCGTGGTGTTTCCAGCTGAGATATGCATTTTCTGCGATAATCTTGGTGGGTCTTTTGTCAGAAGTATGCAGAATCATCTAGATCGCTCTTTTCGAGCTACTTAATGCTCGAAACACGTTTTCTGGTGTTTTCACCACTCCACAGTACGTTTGATCTGCAGAACAGGCGATATCTTGATTTTCGTGGTGTTTCCAGCTGAGATATGCAGTTTCTGCGATAATCTTGGTGGGTCTTTTGTCAGAAGTAGGCAGAATCATCTAGATCGCTCTTTTCGAGCTACTTAATGCTCGAAACACGTTTTCTGCTGTTTTCACCACTCCACAGTGCGTTTGATATGCAGAACCGGCGATATCTTGGTTTTCGTGGTGTTTCCAGCTGAGATATGCATTTTCTGCGATAATCTTGGTGAGTCTTCTGTCAGAATTATGTACGATCATCTAGATCGCTCTTTTCGAGCTACTTAATGCACGAAACACGTTTTCTGGTGTTTTCACCACTCCACAGTGCGTTTGATATGCAGAACCGGCGATATCTTGGTTTTCGTGGGGTTTCAAGCTGAGATATGCATTTTCTGCGATAATCTTGGTGAGACTTCTGTCCGAAGTATGCAGAAACGTCGAGAGCGCTCTTTTCGAGCTATTTAATGCTAGAAACACGTTTTCTGGGGTTTTCACCACTCCACAGTTCGTTGGATATGCGGAACAGTAGATATCTTGGTTTTCGTGGGGTTTCAAGCTGAGATATGCATTTCCTGCGATAATCTTGGTGAAACATCTGTCCGAAGTATGCCGAAACATCGAGAGCGCTCTTTTCGAGCTATTTAATGCGAGAAACACGTTATCTGGTGTTTTCACCACTCCACAGTACGTTTGATATGCAGAACAGGCGATATCTTGATTTTCGTGGTGTTTCCAGCTGAGATATGCATTTTCTGCGATAATCTTGGTGGGTCTTTTGTCAGAAGTAGGCAGAATCATCTAGATCGCTCTTTTCGAGCTACTTAATGCTCGAAACACGTTTTCTGGTGTTTTCACCACTCCACAGTGCGTTTGATATGCAGAACCGGCGATATCTTGGTTTTCGTGGGGTTACAAGCTGAGATATGCATTTTCTACGATAATCCTGGTGAGACTTCTGTCAGAAGTATGCAGAATCTTCGAGAACGCTCTTTTCGAGCTACTTAGTGCGCGAAACACGTTTTCTGGTGTTTTCACCACTCCACGGTACGTTTGATGTGCAGAACCGGAGATAACTCGGTTTTCGTCGGGTTTCAAGCTGAGATATGCATTTTCTACGATAATCTTGGTGAGACTTCTGTCAGAAGTATGCAGGATCTTCGAGAACGCTCTTTTCGCGCTATCTAATGCGAGAAACACGTTATCTGGTGTTTTCACCACTCCACAGTGCGTTTGATATGCAGAACAGGCCATATCTTGATTTTCGTGGTGTTTCCAGCTGAGATATGCATTTTCTGCGATAATCTTGGTGGGTCTTTTGTCAGAAGTATGCAGAATCATCTAGATCGCTCTTTTCGAGCTACTTAATGCACGAAACACGTTATCTGGTGTTTTCACCACTCCACAGTGCGTTTGAAATGCAGAACTGGCAACATCTTGATTTTCGTGAGGTTTCGAGCTGAGATATGCATTTTCTGCGATAATATTGGTGAGACTTCTGTCAGAAGTATGCAGGATCTTCTAGAACGCTCTTTTCGAGCTATTTAATGCGAGAAATACGTTATCTGGTGTTTTCACCACTCCACAGTGCGTTTTATATGCAGAACCGGCGATATCTTGATTTTCATGGTGTTTCCAGCTGAGATATGCATTTTCTGCGATAATCTTGGTGGGTCTTTTGTCAGAAGTACGCAGAATCATCTAGATCGCTCTTTTCGAGCTACTTAATGCACGAAACACGTTTTCTGGTGTTTTCACCACTCCTCAGTACGTTTGAAATGCAGAACCGGAGATATCTTGGTTTCGGTCGGGTTTCAAGCTGAGATATGCATTTTCTACGATAACCCTGATGGGACTTCTGTCAGAAGTATGCAGAATCTTCGAGAACGCTCTTTTCGAGCTACTTAATGCGCGAAACACATTTTCTGGTGTTTTCACCACTCCACGGTACGTTAGATGTGCAGAACCGGAGATAACTCGGTTTTCGTCGGGTTTCAAGCTGAGATATGCATTTTCTACGATAATCTTGGTGAGACTTCTGTCAGAAGTATGCAGGATCTTCGAGAACGCTCTTTTCGAGCTATTTAATGCGAGAAACACGTTATCTGGTGTTTTCACCACTCCACAGTGCGTTTGATATGCAGAACCGGCGATATCTTGGTTTTCGTGGGATTTCAAGCTGAGATATGCATTTTCTGCGATAATATTGGTGAGACGTCAGTCAGAAGTATGCAGCATCATCTAGATCGCTCGTTTCGAGCTAATTTAATGCGAAAAAACGAGTTTTCTGGTGTTTTGACCACACCACAGTGCGTTTGATATGTAGAGTCGCCGATAAATTGGTTTTCGTGGGGTTTCCAGCTGAAATATGCATTTTCTGCGATCATCTTGGTGTTTCATCTATGAGAAGTATGCAGAATCATCGAGAACGCTCTTTTCGAGCTAGTTAATGCGAGTAACATGTTTTCTGGTGTTTTCACCACCCCACAGTGCGTTTGATATGCAGAACCGGCGACATCGTGGTTTTCGTCGGGTTTCAAGTTGAGATATGCATTTTCTGCGATAATATTGGTGAGACTTCAGTCAGAAGTATGCAGAATCATCGAGATCGCTCTATTCGAGCGATTTAATGCGAGAAACACCTTATCTGGTTGTTTTCACCACTCCACAGTGCGTTTGATATGCAGAACCGGGGACATCTTGATTTTCGTGAGGTTTCCAGCTGAGATATGCATTTTCTGCGATAATATTTGTGAGACTTCAGTCAGAAGTATGCAGAAGCATCTAGATCGCTCTTTTCGAGCTATTTAATGCGAGAAACACGTTTTCTGGTGTTTTCACCACCCCACAGTGCGTTTGATATGTAGAGCCGGCGATATCTTGGTTTTAGTGGGGTTTCAAGCTGAGATATGCATTTTCTGCGATAATCTTGGTGAGACTTCTGTCCGAAGTATGCAGAAACGTCGAGAGCGCTCTTTTCGAGCTATTTAATGCTAGAAACACGTTTTCTGGGGTTTTCACCACTCCACAGTTCGTTGGATATGCGGAACAGTAGATATCTTGGTTTTCGTGGGGTTTCAAGCTGAGATATGCATTTCCTGCGATAATCTTGGTGAAACATATGTCCGAAGTATGCCGAAACATCGAGAGCGCTCTTTTCGAGCTATTTAATGCGAGAAACACGTTATCTGGTGTTTTCACCAATCCACAGTACGTTTGATATGCAGAACAGGCGATATCTTGATTTTCGTGGTGTTTCCAGCTGAGATATGCATTTTCTGCGATAATCTTGGTGGGTCTTTTGTCAGAAGTATGCAGAATCATCTAGATCGCTCTTTTCGAGCTACTTAATGCTCGAAACACGTTTTCTGGTGTTTTCACCACTCCACAGTACGTTTGATCTGCAGAACAGGCGATATCTTGATTTTCGTGGTGTTTCCAGCTGAGATATGCAGTTTCTGCGATAATCTTGGTGGGTCTTTTGTCAGAAGTAGGCAGAATCATCTAGATCGCTCTTTTCGAGCTACTTAATGCTCGAAACACGTTTTCTGCTGTTTTCACCACTCCACAGTGCGTTTGATATGCAGAACCGGCGATATCTTGGTTTTCGTGGTGTTTCCAGCTGAGATATGCATTTTCTGCGATAATCTTGGTGAGTCTTCTGTCAGAATTATGTACGATCATCTAGATCGCTCTTTTCGAGCTACTTAATGCACGAAACACGTTTTCTGGTGTTTTCACCACTCCACAGTGCGTTTGATATGCAGAACCGGCGATATCTTGGTTTTCGTGGGGTTTCAAGCTGAGATATGCATTTTCTACGATAATCTTGGTGAGACTTCTGTCAGAAGTATGCAGAATCATCGGGATCGCTCTTTTCGAGCTATTTAATGCGAGAAACGCGTTATCTGGTGTTATCGCCACTCCACAGTGCGTTTGATATGCAGAACCGGCGACATCTTGGATTTCGTCGGGTTTCAAGATGAGATATGCATTTTCTACGATAATCTTGGTGAGTCTTCTGTCAGAAGTATGCAGAATCATCGAGATCCCTCTTTGCGAGCTATTTAATGCGAGAAACACGTTATCTGGTGTTTTCACCACTCCACAGTACGTTTGATGTGCAGAACCGGAGATAACTTGGTGTTCGTGAGATTTCAAGCTGAGATATGGATTTTCTGCGATAATCTTGGTGAGACTTCAGTCAGAAGTATGCAGAATCATCGAGATCGCTCTGTTCGAGCTATTTAATGCGAGAAACACGTTTTCTGGTGTATTCACCACTCCACAGTACGTTTGATGTGCAGAACCGGAGATAACTTGGTTTTCGTGAGGTTTCAAGCTGAAATATGCATTTTCTGCGATAATCTTGGTGAGTCTTCTGTCAGAAGTATGTACAATCATCTAGATCGCTCTTTTCGAGCTAGTTAATGCACGAAACACGTTTTCTGGTGTTTTCACCACTCCACAGTGCGTTTGATATGCAGAACCGGCGATATCTTGGTTTTAGTGGGGTTTCAAGCTGAGATATGCATTTTCTGCGATAATCTTGGTGAGACTTCTGTCCGAAGTATGCAGAAACGTCGAGAGCGCTCTTTTCGAGCTATTTAATGCTAGAAACACGTTTTCTGGGGTTTTCACCACTCCACAGTTCGTTGGATATGCGGAACCGTAGATATCTTGGTTTTCGTGGGGTTTCAAGCTGAGATATGCATTTCCTGCGATAATCTTGGTGAAACATATGTCCGAAGTATGCCGAAACATCGAGAGCGCTCTTTTCGAGCTATTTAATGCGAGAAACACGTTATCTGGTGTTTTCACCAATCCACAGTACGTTTGATATGCAGAACAGGCGATATCTTGATTTTCGTGGTGTTTCCAGCTGAGATATGCATTTTCTGCGATAATCTTGGTGGGTCTTTTGTCAGAAGTATGCAGAATCATCTAGATCGCTCTTTTCGAGCTACTTAATGCTCGAAACACGTTTTCTGGTGTTTTCACCACTCCACAGTACGTTTGATCTGCAGAACAGGCGATATCTTGATTTTCGTGGTGTTTCCAGCTGAGATATGCAGTTTCTGCGATAATCTTGGTGGGTCTTTTGTCAGAAGTAGGCAGAATCATCTAGATCGCTCTTTTCGAGCTACTTAATGCTCGAAACACGTTTTCTGCTGTTTTCACCACTCCACAGTGCGTTTGATATGCAGAACCGGCGATATCTTGGTTTTCGTGGTGTTTCCAGCTGAGATATGCATTTTCTGCGATAATCTTGGTGAGTCTTCTGTCAGAATTATGTACGATCATCTAGATCGCTCTTTTCGAGCTACTTAATGCACGAAACACGTTTTCTGGTGTTTTCACCACTCCACAGTGCGTTTGATATGCAGAACCGGCGATATCTTGGTTTTCGTGGGGTTTCAAGCTGAGATATGCATTTTCTGCGATAATCTTGGTGAGACTTCTGTCCGAAGTATGCAGAAACGTCGAGAGCGCTCTTTTCGAGCTATTTAATGCTAGAAACACGTTTTCTGGGGTTTTCACCACTCCACAGTTCGTTGGATATGCGGAACAGTAGATATCTTGGTTTTCGTGGGGTTTCAAGCTGAGATATGCATTTCCTGCGATAATCTTGGTGAAACATCTGTCCGAAGTATGCCGAAACATCGAGAGCGCTCTTTTCGAGCTATTTAATGCGAGAAACACGTTATCTGGTGTTTTCACCACTCCACAGTACGTTTGATATGCAGAACAGGCGATATCTTGATTTTCGTGGTGTTTCCAGCTGAGATATGCATTTTCTGCGATAATCTTGGTGGGTCTTTTGTCAGAAGTAGGCAGAATCATCTAGATCGCTCTTTTCGAGCTACTTAATGCTCGAAACACGTTTTCTGGTGTTTTCACCACTCCACAGTGCGTTTGATATGCAGAACCGGCGATATCTTGGTTTTCGTGGGGTTACAAGCTGAGATATGCATTTTCTACGATAATCCTGGTGAGACTTCTGTCAGAAGTATGCAGAATCTTCGAGAACGCTCTTTTCGAGCTACTTAGTGCGCGAAACACGTTTTCTGGTGTTTTCACCACTCCACGGTACGTTTGATGTGCAGAACCGGAGATAACTCGGTTTTCGTCGGGTTTCAAGCTGAGATATGCATTTTCTACGATAATCTTGGTGAGACTTCTGTCAGAAGTATGCAGGATCTTCGAGAACGCTCTTTTCGCGCTATCTAATGCGAGAAACACGTTTTCTGGTGTTTTCACCACCCCACAGTGCGTTTGATATGTAGAGCCGGCGATATCTTGGTTTTAGTGGGGTTTCAAGCTGAGATATGCATTTTCTGCGATAATCTTGGTGAGACTTCTGTCCGAAGTATGCAGAAACGTCGAGAGCGCTCTTTTCGAGCTATTTAATGCTAGAAACACGTTTTCTGGGGTTTTCACCACTCCACAGTTCGTTGGATATGCGGAACAGTAGATATCTTGGTTTTCGTGGGGTTTCAAGCTGAGATATGCATTTCCTGCGATAATCTTGGTGAAACATATGTCCGAAGTATGCCGAAACATCGAGAGCGCTCTTTTCGAGCTATTTAATGCGAGAAACACGTTATCTGGTGTTTTCACCAATCCACAGTACGTTTGATATGCAGAACAGGCGATATCTTGATTTTCGTGGTGTTTCCAGCTGAGATATGCATTTTCTGCGATAATCTTGGTGGGTCTTTTGTCAGAAGTATGCAGAATCATCTAGATCGCTCTTTTCGAGCTACTTAATGCTCGAAACACGTTTTCTGGTGTTTTCACCACTCCACAGTACGTTTGATCTGCAGAACAGGCGATATCTTGATTTTCGTGGTGTTTCCAGCTGAGATATGCAGTTTCTGCGATAATCTTGGTGGGTCTTTTGTCAGAAGTAGGCAGAATCATCTAGATCGCTCTTTTCGAGCTACTTAATGCTCGAAACACGTTTTCTGCTGTTTTCACCACTCCACAGTGCGTTTGATATGCAGAACCGGCGATATCTTGGTTTTCGTGGTGTTTCCAGCTGAGATATGCATTTTCTGCGATAATCTTGGTGAGTCTTCTGTCAGAATTATGTACGATCATCTAGATCGCTCTTTTCGAGCTACTTAATGCACGAAACACGTTTTCTGGTGTTTTCACCACTCCACAGTGCGTTTGATATGCAGAACCGGCGATATCTTGGTTTTCGTGGGGTTTCAAGCTGAGATATGCATTTTCTACGATAATCTTGGTGAGACTTCTGTCAGAAGTATGCAGAATCATCGGGATCGCTCTTTTCGAGCTATTTAATGCGAGAAACGCGTTATCTGGTGTTATCGCCACTCCACAGTGCGTTTGATATGCAGAACCGGCGACATCTTGGATTTCGTCGGGTTTCAAGATGAGATATGCATTTTCTACGATAATCTTGGTGAGTCTTCTGTCAGAAGTATGCAGAATCATCGAGATCCCTCTTTGCGAGCTATTTAATGCGAGAAACACGTTATCTGGTGTTTTCACCACTCCACAGTACGTTTGATGTGCAGAACCGGAGATAACTTGGTGTTCGTGAGATTTCAAGCTGAGATATGGATTTTCTGCGATAATCTTGGTGAGACTTCAGTCAGAAGTATGCAGAATCATCGAGATCGCTCTGTTCGAGCTATTTAATGCGAGAAACACGTTTTCTGGTGTATTCACCACTCCACAGTACGTTTGATGTGCAGAACCGGAGATAACTTGGTTTTCGTGAGGTTTCAAGCTGAAATATGCATTTTCTGCGATAATCTTGGTGAGTCTTCTGTCAGAAGTATGTACAATCATCTAGATCGCTCTTTTCGAGCTAGTTAATGCACGAAACACGTTTTCTGGTGTTTTCACCACTCCACAGTGCGTTTGATATGCAGAACCGGCGATATCTTGGTTTTAGTGGGGTTTCAAGCTGAGATATGCATTTTCTGCGATAATCTTGGTGAGACTTCTGTCCGAAGTATGCAGAAACGTCGAGAGCGCTCTTTTCGAGCTATTTAATGCTAGAAACACGTTTTCTGGGGTTTTCACCACTCCACAGTTCGTTGGATATGCGGAACAGTAGATATCTTGGTTTTCGTGGGGTTTCAAGCTGAGATATGCATTTCCTGCGATAATCTTGGTGAAACATATGTCCGAAGTATGCCGAAACATCGAGAGCGCTCTTTTCGAGCTATTTAATGCGAGAAACACGTTATCTGGTGTTTTCACCAATCCACAGTACGTTTGATATGCAGAACAGGCGGTATCTTGATTTTCGTGGTGTTTCCAGCTGAGATATGCATTTTCTGCGATAATCTTGGTGGGTCTTTTGTCAGAAGTATGCAGAATCATCTAGATCGCTCTTTTCGAGCTACTTAATGCTCGAAACACGTTTTCTGGTGTTTTCACCACTCCACAGTACGTTTGATCTGCAGAACAGGCGATATCTTGATTTTCGTGGTGTTTCCAGCTGAGATATGCAGTTTCTGCGATAATCTTGGTGGGTCTTTTGTCAGAAGTAGGCAGAATCATCTAGATCGCTCTTTTCGAGCTACTTAATGCTCGAAACACGTTTTCTGCTGTTTTCACCACTCCACAGTGCGTTTGATATGCAGAACCGGCGATATCTTGGTTTTCGTGGTGTTTCCAGCTGAGATATGCATTTTCTGCGATAATCTTGGTGAGTCTTCTGTCAGAATTATGTACGATCATCTAGATCGCTCTTTTCGAGCTACTTAATGCACGAAACACGTTTTCTGGTGTTTTCACCACTCCACAGTGCGTTTGATATGCAGAACCGGCGATATCTTGGTTTTCGTGGGGTTTCAAGCTGAGATATGCATTTTCTGCGATAATCTTGGTGAGACTTCTGTCCGAAGTATGCAGAAACGTCGAGAGCGCTCATTTCGAGCTATTTAATGCTAGAAACACGTTTTCTGGGGTTTTCACCACTCCACAGTTCGTTGGATATGCGGAACAGTAGATATCTTGGTTTTCGTGGGGTTTCAAGCTGAGATATGCATTTCCTGCGATAATCTTGGTGAAACATCTGTCCGAAGTATGCCGAAACATCGAGAGCGCTCTTTTCGAGCTATTTAATGCGAGAAACACGTTATCTGGTGTTTTCACCACTCCACAGTACGTTTGATATGCAGAACAGGCGATATCTTGATTTTCGTGGTGTTTCCAGCTGAGATATGCATTTTCTGCGATAATCTTGGTGGGTCTTTTGTCAGAAGTAGGCAGAATCATCTAGATCGCTCTTTTCGAGCTACTTAATGCTCGAAACACGTTTTCTGGTGTTTTCACCACTCCACAGTGCGTTTGATATGCAGAACCGGCGATATCTTGGTTTTCGTGGGGTTACAAGCTGAGATATGCATTTTCTACGATAATCCTGGTGAGACTTCTGTCAGAAGTATGCAGAATCTTCGAGAACGCTCTTTTCGAGCTACTTAGTGCGCGAAACACGTTTTCTGGTGTTTTCACCACTCCACGGTACGTTTGATGTGCAGAACCGGAGATAACTCGGTTTTCGTCGGGTTTCAAGCTGAGATATGCATTTTCTACGATAATCTTGGTGAGACTTCTGTCAGAAGTATGCAGGATCTTCGAGAACGCTCTTTTCGCGCTATCTAATGCGAGAAACACGTTATCTGGTGTTTTCACCACTCCACAGTGCGTTTGATATGCAGAACAGGCCATATCTTGATTTTCGTGGTGTTTCCAGCTGAGATATGCATTTTCTGCGATAATCTTGGTGGGTCTTTTGTCAGAAGTATGCAGAATCATCTAGATCGCTCTTTTCGAGCTACTTAATGCACGAAACACGTTATCTGGTGTTTTCACCACTCCACAGTGCGTTTGATATGCAGAACTGGCAACATCTTGATTTTCGTGAGGTTTCGAGCTGAGATATGCATTTTCTGCGATAATATTGGTGAGACTTCTGTCAGAAGTATGCAGGATCTTCTAGAACGCTCTTTTCGAGCTATTTAATGCGAGAAATACGTTATCTGGTGTTTTCACCACTCCACAGTGCGTTTTATATGCAGAACCGGCGATATCTTGATTTTCATGGTGTTTCCAGCTGAGATATGCATTTTCTGCGATAATCTTGGTGGGTCTTTTGTCAGAAGTACGCAGAATCATCTAGATCGCTCTTTTCGAGCTACTTAATGCACGAAACACGTTTTCTGGTGTTTTCACCACTCCTCAGTACGTTTGAAATGCAGAACCGGAGATATCTTGGTTTCGGTCGGGTTTCAAGCTGAGATATGCATTTTCTACGATAACCCTGATGAGACTTCTGTCAGAAGTATGCAGAATCTTCGAGAACGCTCTTTTCGAGCTACTTAATGCGCGAAACACATTTTCTGGTGTTTTCACCACTCCACGGTACGTTAGATGTGCAGAACCGGAGATAACTCGGTTTTCGTCGGGTTTCAAGCTGAGATATGCATTTTCTACGATAATCTTGGTGAGACTTCTGTCAGAAGTATGCAGGATCTTCGAGAACGCTCTTTTCGAGCTATTTAATGCGAGAAACACGTTATCTGGTGTTTTCACCACTCCACAGTGCGTTTGATATGCAGAACCGGCGATATCTTGGTTTTCGTGGGATTTCAAGCTGAGATATGCATTTTCTGCGATAATATTGGTGAGACGTCAGTCAGAAGTATGCAGCATCATCTAGATCGCTCGTTTCGAGCTAATTTAATGCGAAAAAACGAGTTTTCTGGTGTTTTGACCACACCACAGTGCGTTTGATATGTAGAGTCGCCGATAAATTGGTTTTCGTGGGGTTTCCAGCTGAAATATGCATTTTCTGCGATCATCTTGGTGTTTCATCTATGAGAAGTATGCAGAATCATCGAGAACGCTCTTTTCGAGCTAGTTAATGCGAGTAACATGTTTTCTGGTGTTTTCACCACCCCACAGTGCGTTTGATATGCAGAACCGGCGACATCGTGGTTTTCGTCGGGTTTCAAGTTGAGATATGCATTTTCTGCGATAATATTGGTGAGACTTCAGTCAGAAGTATGCAGAATCATCGAGATCGCTCTATTCGAGCGATTTAATGCGAGAAACACCTTATCTGGTTGTTTTCACCACTCCACAGTGCGTTTGATATGCAGAACCGGGGACATCTTGATTTTCGTGAGGTTTCCAGCTGAGATATGCATTTTCTGCGATAATATTTGTGAGACTTCAGTCAGAAGTATGCAGAAGCATCTAGATCGCTCTTTTCGAGCTATTTAATGCGAGAAACACGTTTTCTGGTGTTTTCACCACCCCACAGTGCGTTTGATATGTAGAGCCGCCGATAACTTGGTTTTCGTTGGGTTTCCAGCTGAAATATGCATTTCCTGCGATAATCTTTGTGTTTCATCTATGAGAAGTATGCAGAATCGTCCAGAACGCTCTTTTCGAGCTAGTTAATGCGAGTACCACGTTTTCTGGTGTTTTCACCACTCTACGGTGCGTCTGATATGCAGAACCGGCGATATCTTGGTTTTCGTGGGGTTTCAAGCTGAGATATGCATTTTCTACGATAATCCTGGTGAGACTTCTGTCAGAAGTATGCAGAATCTTCGAGAACGCTCTTTTCGAGCTACTTAGTGCGCGAAACACGTTTTCTGGTGTTTTCACCACTCCACGGTACGTTTGATGTGCAGAACCGGAGATAACTCGGTTTTCGTCGGGTTTCAAGCTGAGATATGCATTTTCTGCGATAATCTTTGTGTTTCATCTATGAGAAGTATGCAGAATCATCGAGAACGCTCTTTTCGAGCTAGTTAATGCGAGAAACACGTTTTCTGGTGTTTTCACCACCCCACAGTGCGTTTGATATGCAGACCCTGCGACATCGTGGTTTTCGTCGGGTTTCAAGTTGAGATATGCATTTTCATCGATAATATTGGTGAGACTTCAGTCAGAAGTATGCAGAATCATCGAGATCGCTCTATTCGAGCGATTTAATGCGGGAAACACGTTTTCTGGTGTTTTCACCACCCCACAGTGCGTTTGATATGTAGAGCCGCCGATTACTTGGTTTTCGTGGGGTTTCCAGCTGAAATATGCATTTTTTGCGATAATCTTTGTGTTTCATCTATGAGAAGTATGCAGAATCATCGAGAACGCTCTTTTCGAGCTAGTTAATGCGAGAAACACGTTTTCTGGTGTTTTCACCACCCCACAGTGCGTTTGATATGCAGACCCTGCGACATCGTGGTTTTCGTCGGGTTTCAAGTTGAGATATGCATTTTCATCGATAATATTGGTGAGACTTCAGTCAGAAGTATGCAGAATCATCGAGATCGCTCTATTCGAGCGATTTAATGCGGGAAACACGTTATCTGGTTGTATTCACCACTCCACAGTGCGTTTGATATGCAGAACCGGCGACTTCTTGATTTTCGTGAGGTTTCAAGCTGAGATATGCATTTTCTGCGATAATATTGGTGAGACTTCTGTCCGAAGTATGCAGAATCATCGATATCGCTCTTTTCGAGCTATTTAATGCGAGAAACACTCTATCTGGTGTTTTGACCACTCCACAGTGCGTTTGATATGCAGAACCGGGGACATCTTGATTTTCGTGAGGTTTCCAGCTGAGATATGCATTTTCTGCGATAATATTGGTGAGACGTCAGTCAGAAGTATGCAGAATCATCTAGATCGCTCGTTTCGAGCTAATTTAATGCGAAAAAACGAGTTTTCTGGTGTTTTGACCACACCACAGTGCGTTTGATATGTAGAGTCGCCGATAAATTGGTTTTCGTGGGGTTTCCAGCTGAAATATGCATTTACTGCGATCATCTTGGTGTTTCATCTATGAGAAGTATGCAGAATCATCGAGAACGCTCTTTTCGAGCTAGTTAATGCGAGTAACATGTTTTCTGGTGTTTTCACCACCCCACAGTGCGTTTGATATGCAGAACCGGCGACATCGTGGTTTTCGTCGGGTTTCAAGTTGAGATATGCATTTTCTGCGATAATATTGGTGAGACTTCAGTCAGAAGTATGCAGAATCATCGAGATCGCTCTATTCGAGCGATTTAATGCGAGAAACACCTTATCTGGTTGTTTTCACCACTCCACAGTGCGTTTGATATGCAGAACCGGGGACATCTTGATTTTCGTGAGGTTTCCAGCTGAGATATGCATTTTCTGCGATAATATTTGTGAGACTTCAGTCAGAAGTATGCAGAAGCATCTAGATCGCTCTTTTCGAGCTATTTAATGCGAGAACCACGTTTTCTGGTGTTTTCACCACCCCACAGTGCGTTTGATATGTAGAGCCGCCGATAACTCGTTTTTCGTTGGGTTTCCAGCTGAAATATGCATTTTCTGCGATAATCTTTGTGTTTTATCTATGAGAAGTATGCAGAATCGTCCAGAACGCTCTTTTCGAGCTAGTTGATGCGAGTACCACGTTTTCTGGTGTTTTCACCACTCTACGGTGCGTCTGATATGCAGAACCGGCGAAATCTTGGTTATCGTGGGTTTTCCAGCTGAGATATGTATTTTCTGCGATAATCTTGGTGAGTCTTCTGTCAGAAGTATGCAGAAACATCTAGATCGCTCTTTTCGAGCAATTTAATGCGAGAAACACGTTTTCTGGTGTTTTCACCACTCCACAGTGCGTTTGATATGCAGAACCGGCGACATCGTGGTTTTCGTCGGGTTTCAAGCTGAGATATGCATTTTCTGCGATAATATTGGTGAGACTTCAGTCAGAAGTATGCAGAATCATCTAGATTGCTCGCTTCGAGCTGTTTAATGCGAAAAAACAAGTTTTCTGGTGTTTTGACCACTCCACAGTGCTTTTGATATGTAGAGCCGCCGATTACTTGGTTTTCGTGGGGTTTCCAGCTGAAATATGCATTTTCTGCGATCATCTTGGTGTTTCATCTATGAGAAGTATGCAGAATCATCGAGATCGCTCTATTCGAACGATTTAATGCGAGAATAACCTTATCTGGTTGTTTTCACCACTCCACAGTGCGTTTGATATGCAGAACCGGGGACATCTTGATTTTCGTGAGGTTTCCAGCTGAGATATGCATTTTCTGCGATAATATTTGTGAGACTTCAGTCAGAAGTATGCAGAAGCATCTAGATCGCTCTTTTCGAGCTATTTAATGCGAGAAACACGTTTTCTGGTGTTTTCACCACCCCACAGTGCGTTTGATATGTAGAGCCGCCGATAACTTGGTTTTCGTGGGGTTTCCAGCTGAAATATGGATTTTCTGCGATAATCTTTGTGTTTCATCTATGAGAAGCATGCAGAATCATCCAGAACGCTCTTTTCGAGCTAGTTAATGCGAGTAACACGTTTTCTGGTGTTTCCACCACTCCACGGTGCGTCTGATATGCAGAACCGGCGATATCTTGGTTTTCGTGGGGTTTCCAGTTGAGATATGCATTTTCTGCGATCATCTTGGTGAGTCTTCTGTCAGAAGTATGCAGAATCATCTAGATCGCTCGTTTCGAGCTATTTAATGCGAGAAAGACGTTATCTGGTTGTTTTCACCACTCCACAGTGCGTTTGATATGCAGAACCGGCGACATCTTGATTTTCGTGCGGTTTCCAGCTGAGATATGCATTTCCTGCGATAATATTGGTGAGAGTTCAGTCAGAAGTATGCAGAATCATCTAGATTGCTCGCTTCGAGCTGCTTAATGCGAAAAAACAAGTTTTCTGGTGTTTTGACCACTCCACAGTGCGTTTGATATGTAGAGCCGCCGATTACTTGGTTTTCGTGGGGTTTCCAGCTGAAATATGCATTTTCTGCGATAATCTTGGTGAGTCTTCTGTCAGAAGTATGCAGAATCATCGAGATCGTTTTATTCGATCTATTTAATGCGAGAAACACGTTTTCTGGTGTGTTCACCACCCCACAGAGCGTTTGATATGCAGGACCGACGACATCGTGGTTATCGTCGGGTTTCAAGCTGAGATATGCATTTTCTGCGATAATATTGGTGAGACTTCAGTCAGAAGTATGCAGAATCATCTAGATCGCTCGTTTCGAGCTATTTAATGCGAGAAACACGTTATCTGGTTGTTTTCACCACTCCACAGTGCGTTTGATATGCAGAAACGGAGATATCTTGGTTTCGGTCGGGTTTCAAGCTGAGATATTCATTTCCTGCGATAATGTTGGTGAGACTTCAGTCAGAAGTATGCAGAATCATCTAGATCGCTCGTTTCGAGCTATTTAATGCGAGAAACACGTTATCTGGTTGTTTTCACCACTCCACAGTGCGTTTGATATGCAGAAACGGAGATATCTTGGTTTCGGTCGGGTTTCAATCTGAGATATTCATTTTCTGCGATAATCTTGGTGAGACTTTAGTCAGAAGTATGCAGAATCATCTAGATCGCTCGTTTCGAGCTATTTAATGCGAAAAAGCAAGTTTTCTGGTGTTTTGACCATTCCACAGTGCGTCTGTTATGCAGAACCGGCGATATCTTGATTTTCGTGGGGTTTCCAGCTGAAATATGCATGTTCTGCGAAAATCTTTGTGTTTCATATATGAGAAGTATGAAGAATCATCTAGATCGCTCTTTTCGAGCTATTTAATGCGGGAAACACGTTATCTGGTGTTTTGTACACTCCACAGTGCGTTTGATATGCAGAAATGGCGAAATCTTGGTTTTCGTCGGTTTTCATCCTGAGGTATGCATTTTCTGCGATAATCTTGGTGCGACTGCTGTCAGAAGTATGCAGAATCATCGAGAACGCTCTTTTCGATCTACTTAATGCGACAAACACGTTTTCTGGTGTTTTCGCCACTCCACAGTACGTTTTATGTGCAGAACCGGAGCTAACTTGGTTTTCGTGAGGTTTCCAGCTGAGATATGCATTTTCTGCGGCAATCTTGGTGAGACTTCTGTCCGAAGTATGCAGAATCATCGATATCGCTCTTTTCGAGCTATTTAATGCGAAAAAACAAGTTTTCTGTAGTTTTGACGACACCACAGTGCGTTTGATATGTAGAGCCGCCGATAACTTGGTTTTCGTGGGGTTTCCAGCTGACATATGCATTTTCTGCGATAATCTTGGTGAGTCTTCTGTCAGAAGTATGCAGAATCATCGAGATCGTTTTATTCGATCTATTTAATGCGAGAAACACGTTTTCTGGTGTGTTCACCACCCCACAGAGCGTTTGATATGCAGGACCGACGACATCGTGGTTATCGTCGGGTTTCAAGCTGAGATATGCATTTTCTGCGATAATATTGGTGAGACTTCAGTCAGAAGTATGCAGAATCATCTAGATCGCTCGTTTCGAGCTATTTAATGCGAGAAACACGTTATCTGGTTGTTTTCACCACTCCACAGTGCGTTTGATATGCAGAAACGGAGATATCTTGGTTTCGGTCGGGTTTCAAGCTGAGATATTCATTTCCTGCGATAATATTGGTGAGACTTCTGTCCGAAGTATGCAGAATCATCCTTAATCTCTCTTTTCGAGCTATTTAATGCGAGAAACACGTTATCTGGTGTTTTCAACATTCCACAGTGCGTTTGATATGTAGAACCGGCGACATCTTGGTTTTCGTCGGGATTCCAGCTGAGATATACATTTTCTGCGATAATGTTGGTGAGTCCTCTGTCAGAAGTATGCAGAATCATCTAGATCGCTCTTTTCGCGCTATTTAATGCTAGAAACACGTTTTCTGGTGTTTTCACCACTCCACAGTGCGTCTGATATGCAGAACCGGCGATATCATAGTTTTCGTGGGGTTTCCAGCTGAGATATGCATTTTCTGCGATAATATTGGTGAGACTTCAGTCAGAAGTATCCAGAATCGTCTAGATCGCTCGTTTCGTGCTATTTAAAGCGAAGAAACAAGTTTTCTGGTGTTTTCAACATTCCACTGTGCGTTTGATATGCAGAACCGGCGATATCTTGGTTTTCGCCGGGTTTCAAGCTGAGATATGCATTTTCTGCGATAATATTGGTGAGACTTCAGTCAGAAGTATGCAGAATCATCTAGATCGCTCGTTTCGAGCTATTTAATGCGAAAAAACAAGTTTTCTGGTATTTTGACCACTCCACAGTGCGTTTGATATGTAGAGCCGCCGATAACTTGGTTTTCGTGAGGTTTCCAGCTGAAATATACATTTTCTGCGACAATCTTTGTGTTTCATCTATGAGAAGTATGCAGAATCATCCAGAACGCTCTTTTCGAGCTAGTTAATGCGAGTAACACGTTTTCTGGTGTTTTGTACACTCCACAGTGCGTTTGATATGCAGAAATGGCGAAATCTTGGTTTTCGTCGGTTTTCATCCTGAGGTATGCATTTTCTGCGATAATCTTGGTGCGACTGCTGTCAGAAGTATGCAGAATCATCGAGAACGCTCTTTTCGAGCTACTTAATGAGACAAACACGTTTTCTGGTGTTTTCGCCACTCCACAGTACGTTTTATGTGCAGAACCGGAGATAACTTGGTTTTCGTGAGGTTTCCAGCTGAGATATGCATTTTCTGCGGCAATCTTGGTGAGACTTCTGTCCTAAGTATGCAGAATCATCGATATCGCTCTTTTCTAGCTACTTAATGCGAGAAACACGTTTTCTGGTGTTTTCGCCACTCCACAGTACGTTTTATGTGCAGAACCGGAGATAACTTGGTTTTCGTGAGGTTTCCAGCTGGGATATGCATTTTCTGCGATAATCTTGGTGAGACTTTAGTGTGAAGTATGCAGAATCATCTAGATCGCTCGTTTCGAGCTATTTAATGCGAAAAAACAAGTTTTCTGGTGTTTTGACCACTCCACAGTGCGTTTGATATGTAGAGCCGCCGATAACTTGGTTTTCGTGGGGTTTCCAGCTGAAATATGCATTTTCTGCGATAATCTTTGTGTTTCATCTATGAGAAGTATGCAGAATCATCTAGAACGCTCTCTTCGAGGTAGTCAATGCGCGTAACACGTTTTCTGGTGTTTTCACCACTCCACAGTGCGTCTGATATGCAGAACCGGCGATATCTTGGTTTTCGTGGGGTTTCCAGCTGAGATATGCATTTTCTGCGATAATCTTGGTGAGTCCTCTGTCAGAAGTATGCAGAATCATCTAGATCGCTCTTTTCGAGCTATTTGATGCGAGAAACACGTTTTCTGGTGTTTTCACCACCCCACAGTGCGTTTGATATGCAGAACCGGCGACATCTTGGTTTTCGTCGGGTTTCCAGCTGAGATATGCACTTTCTGCGATAATTTTGGTGAGTCCTCTGTCAGAAGTATGCAGAATCATCTAGATCGCTCTTTTCGAGCTATTTAATGCCAGAAACACGTTTTCTGATGTTTTCACCACCCCACAGTGCGTTTGATATGCAGAACCGGCGACATCTTGACTTTCGTGAGGTTTCAAGCTGAGATTTGCATTTTCTGCGATAGTATTGGTGAGGCTTCTGTCCGAAGTATGCAGAATCATCCTTAATCTCTCTTTTCGAGCTATTTAATGCGAGAAACACGTTATCTGGTGTTTTCAACATTCCACTGTGCGTTTGATATGCAGAACCGGCGATATCTTGATTTTCGTGGTGTTTCCCGCTGAGATATGCATTTTCAGTGATAATCGTCATGATTCTTCTGTGACAAGTGTGCAGAATCACCGATATCGCTGTTTTCGTGCTATTTAACGCGAAAAACACGTTTTCTGGTATTTTCAGCACTTCGCAGTGCGTTTGATATGCGGAAACAGCGATATCTTCGTTTTCGTGGGGTTTCCAGCTGAGACATGCATTTTCTGCGATAATCTTGGATATTCTTCTGTGAGAAGTTTGCAGAATCACAGGCATCGCTGTTTTCGTGCTATTTGATGCGAAAAACTCGTTTTCTGGTGTTTTCAGCACTCCACAGTGCGTTTGATATGCGGAAACTGCGATATCTTCGGTTTCATTGGGTTTCCAGATGAGATATGCATTTTCTACGATAATGTTCGTGAGACTTCAATCAGAAGTATGCAGAATCATCTAGATCGCTCGTTTCGAGCTATTTAATGCGAGAAACACGTTATCTGGTTGTTTTCACCACTCCACAGTGCGTTTGATATGCAGAACCGGCGACATCTTGGTTTTCGCCGGGTTTCAAGCTGAGATATGCATTTTCTGCGATAATATTGGTGAGACTTCAATCAGAAGTATGCAGAATCATCTAGATCGCTCTTTTCGAGCTAGTTAATGCGAGTAACACGTTTTCTGGTGTTTCCACCACTCCACGGTGCGTCTGATATGCAGAACCGGCGATATCTTGGTTTTCTTGGGGTTTCCAGCTGAGATATGCATTTTCTGCGATAATCTTGGTGAGTCTTCTGTCAGAAGTATGCAGAATCATCTAGATCGCTCTTTTCGGGCTATTTAATGCCAGAAACACGTTTTCTGGTGTTTTCACCACCCCACAGTGCGTTTGATATGCAGAACCGGCGACATCTTGGTTTTCGCCGGGTTTCAAGCTGAGATATGCATTTTCTGCGATAATATTGGTGAGACTTCAATCAGAAGTATGCAGAATCATCTAGATCGCTCTTTTCGAGCTATTTAATGCGAGAAACACGTTTTCTGGTGTTTTCACCACCCCACAGTGCGTTTGATATGCAGAACCAGCGACATCTTGGTTTTCGTCGGGTTTCAAGCTGAGATATGCATTTTCTGCGATAATATTGGTGAGACTTCAGTCAGAAGTATGCAGAAGCATCTAGATCGCTCTTTTCGAGCTATTTAATGCGAGAAACACGTTTTCTGGTGTTTTCACCACCCCACAGTGCGTTTGATATGTAGAGCCGCCGATAACTTGGTTTTCGTGGGGTTTCCAGCTGAAATATGGATTTTCTGCGATAATCTTTGTGTTTCATCTATGAGAAGCATGCAGAATCATCCAGAACGCTCTTTTCGAGCTAGTTAATGCGAGTAACACGTTTTCTGGTGTTTCCACCACTCCACGGTGCGTCTGATATGCAGAACCGGCGATATCTTGGTTTTCGTGGGGTTTCCAGTTGAGATATGCATTTTCTGCGATCATCTTGGTGAGTCTTCTGTCAGAAGTATGCAGAATCATCTAGATCGCTCGTTTCGAGCTATTTAATGCGAGAAAGACGTTATCTGGTTGTTTTCACCACTCCACAGTGCGTTTGATATGCAGAACCGGCGACATCTTGATTTTCGTGCGGTTTCCAGCTGAGATATGCATTTCCTGCGATAATATTGGTGAGAGTTCAGTCAGAAGTATGCAGAATCATCTAGATTGCTCGCTTCGAGCTGCTTAATGCGAAAAAACAAGTTTTCTGGTGTTTTGACCACTCCACAGTGCGTTTGATATGTAGAGCCGCCGAATACTTGGTTTTCGTGGGGTTTCCAGCTGAAATATGCATTTTCTGCGATAATCTTGGTGAGTCTTCTGTCAGAAGTATGCAGAATCATCGAGATCGTTTTATTCGATCTATTTAATGCGAGAAACACGTTTTCTGGTGTTTTCACCACCCCACAGAGCGTTTGATATGCAGGACCGACGACATCGTGGTTATCGTCGGGTTTCAAGCTGAGATATGCATTTTCTGCGATAATATTGGTGAGACTTCAGTCAGAAGTATGCAGAATCATCTAGATCGCTCGTTTCGAGCTATTTAATGCGAGAAACACGTTATCTGGTTGTTTTCACCACTCCACAGTGCGTTTGATATGCAGAAACGGAGATATCTTGGTTTCGGTCGGGTTTCAAGCTGAGATATTCATTTTCTGCGATAATCTTGGTGAGACTTTAGTCAGAAGTATGCAGAATCATCTAGATCGCTCGTTTCGAGCTATTTAATGCGAAAAAGCAAGTTTTCTGGTGTTTTGACCATTCCACAGTGCGTTTGATATGTAGAGCCGCGATAACTTGGTTTTCGTGGGGTTTCCATCTGAAATATGCATGTACTGCGATAATCTTTGTGTTTCATATATGAGAAGTATGAAGAATCATATAGATCGCTCTTTTCGAGCTATTTAATGCGAGAAACACGTTATCTGGTGTTTTGACCACGCCACAGTGCGTTTGATATGTAGAGCCGCCGATAACTTGGTTTTCGTGGGGTTTCCAGCTGAGATATGCATTTTCTGCGATCATCTTGGTGAGTCTTCTGTCAGAAGTATGCAGAATCATCTAGATCGCTCGTTTCGAGCTAGTTAATGCGAGAAACACGTTTTCTGGTGTTTTCACCACTCTCCAGTGCGTCTGTTATGCAGAACCGGCGATATCTTGATTTTCGTGGGGTTTCCAGCTGAAATATGCATGTTCTGCGAAAATCTTTGTGTTTCATATATGAGAAGTATGAAGAATCATCTAGATCGCTCTTTTCGAGCTATTTAATGCGGGAAACACGTTATCTGGTGTTTTGTACACTCCACAGTGCGTTTGATATGCAGAAATGGCGAAATCTTGGTTTTCGTCGGTTTTCATCCTGAGGTATGCATTTTCTGCGATAATCTTGGTGCGACTGCTGTCAGAAGTATGCAGAATCATCGAGAACGCTCTTTTCGAGCTACTTAATGCGACAAACACGTTTTCTGGTGTTTTCGCCACTCCACAGTACGTTTTATGTGCAGAACCGGAGATAACTTGGTTTTCGTGAGGTTTCCAGCTGAGATATGCATTTTCTGCGGCAATCTTGGTGAGACTTCTGTCCGAAGTATGCAGAATCATCGATATCGCTCTTTTCGAGCTATTTAATGCGAAAAAACAAGTTTTCTGTAGTTTTGACGACACCACAGTGCGTTTGATATGTAGAGCCGCCGATAACTTGGTTTTCGTGGGGTTTCCAGCTGACATATGCATTTTCTGCGATAATCTTTGTCTTTCATCTATGAGAAGTATGCAGAATCATCTAGAACGCTCTTTTCGAGCTAGTCAATGCGCGTAACACGTTTTCTGGTGTTTTCACCACTCCACAGTGCGTCTGATATGCAGAACCGGCGATATCTTGGTTTTCGTGGGGTTTCCAGCTGAGATATGCATTTTCTGCGATAATCTTGGTGAGTCCTCTGTCAGAAGTATGCAGAATCATCTAGATCGCTCTTTTCGAGCTATTTGATGCGAGAAACACGTTATCTGGTTGTTTTCACCACTCCACAGTGCGTTTGATATGCAGAACCGGCGACATCTTGATTTTCGTGAGGTTTCAAGCTGAGATATGCATTTTCTGCGATAATATTGGTGAGACTTCTGTCCGAAGTATGCAGAATCATCCTTAATCTCTCTTTTCGAGCTATTTAATGCGAGAAACACGTTATCTGGTGTTTTCAACATTCCACAGTGCGTTTGATATGCAGAACCGGCGACATCTTGGTTTTCGTCGGGATTCCAGCTGAGATATACATTTTCTGCGATAATGTTGGTGAGTCCTCTGTCAGAAGTATGCAGAATCATCTAGATCGCTCTTTTCGAGCTATTTAATGCTAGAAACACGTTTTCTGGTGTTTTCACCACTCCACAGTGCGTCTGATATGCAGAACCGGCGATATCATAGTTTTCGTGGGGTTTCCAGCTGAGATATGCATTTTCTGCATTAATATTGGTGAGACTTCAGTCAGAAGTATCCAGAATCGTCTAGATCGCTCGTTTCGTGCTATTTAAAGCGAAGAAACAAGTTTTCTGGTGTTTTCAACATTCCACTGTGCGTTTGATATGCAGAACCGGCGATATCTTGATTTTCGTGGTGTTTCCCGCTGAGATATGCATTTTCAGTGATAATCGTCATGATTCTTCTGTGACAAGTGTGCAGAATCAACGATATCGCTGTTTTCGTGCTATTTAATGCGAAAAACACGTTTTCTGGTGTTTTCAGCACTTCGCAGTGCGTTTGATATGCGGAAACAGCGATATCTTCGTTTTCGTGGGGTTTCCAGCTGATACATGCATTTTCTGCGATAATCATGGATATTCTTCTGTGAGAAGTTTGCAGAATCACAGGCATCGCTGTTTTCGTGCTATTTGATGCGAAAAACTCGTTTTCTGGTGTTTTCAGCACTCCACAGTGCGTTTGATATGCGGAAACTGCGATATCTTCGTTTCATTGGGTTTCCAGATGAGATATGCATTTTCTACGATAATGTTGGTGAGACATCAATCAGAAGTATGCAGAATCATCTAGATCGCTCTTTTCGAGCTATTTAATGCTAGAAACACGTTTTCTGGTGTTTTCACCACCCCACAGTGCGTTTGATATGCAGAACCGGCGACATCTTGGTTTTCGCCGGGTTTCAAGCTGAGATATGCATTTTCTGCGATAATATTGGTGAGACTTCAATCAGAAGTATGCAGAATCATCCTTAATCTCTCTTTTCGAGCTATTTAATGCGAGAAACACGTTGTCTGGTGTTTTCACCACCCCACAGTGCGTTTGATATGCAGAACCTGCGACATCTTGATTTTCGTGATGTTTCTAGCTGAGATATGCATTTTCTGCGATAATATTGGTGAGACTTCAGTCAGAAGTATGCAGAATCATCTAGATCGCTCGTTTCGAGCTATTTAATGCGAAAAAACAAGTTTTCTGGTATTTTGACCACTCCACAGTGCGTTTGATATGTAGAGCCGCCGATAACTTGGTTTTCGTGAGGTTTCCAGCTGAAATATACATTTTCTGCGACAATCTTTGTGTTTCATCTATGAGAAGTATGCAGAATCATCCAGAACGCTCTTTTCGAGCTAGTTAATGCGAGTAACACGTTTTCTGGTGTTTTGTACACTCCACAGTGCGTTTGATATGCAGAAATGGCGAAATCTTGGTTTTCGTCGGTTTTCATCCTGAGGTATGCATTTTCTGCGATAATCTTGGTGCGACTGCTGTCAGAAGTATGCAGAATCATCGAGAACGCTCTTTTCGAGCTACTTAATGAGACAAACACGTTTTCTGGTGTTTTCGCCACTCCACAGTACGTTTTATGTGCAGAACCGGAGATAACTTGGTTTTCGTGAGGTTTCCAGCTGAGATATGCATTTTCTGCGGCAATCTTGGTGAGACTTCTGTCCTAAGTATGCAGAATCATCGATATCGCTCTTTTCTAGCTACTTAATGCGAGAAGCACGTTTTCTGGTTTTTTCACCACTCCACAGTGCGTTTGATATGCAGAACCGGCGACATCGTGGTTTTCGTCGGGTTTCAAGCTGAGATATGCATTTTCTGCGATAATATTTTTGAGACTTCAGTCAGAAGTATGCAGAATCATCGAGATCGCTCTATTCGAGATATTTAATGCGAGAAACACGTTATCTGGTGTTTTCATCACTCCACAGGGCGTTTGATATGCAGACCCGGCGATATCTTGGTTTTCGTGGGGTTTCCAGCTGGGATATGCATTTTCTGCGATAATCTTGGTGAGACTTTAGTGTGAAGTATGCAGAATCATCTAGATCGCTCGTTTCGAGCTATTTAATGCGAAAAAACAAGTTTTCTGGTGTTCTGACCACTCCAAAGTGCGTTTGATATGTAGAGCCGCCGATAACTTGGTTTTCGTGGGGTTTCCAGCTGAAATATGCATTTTCTGCGATAATCTTTGTGTTTCATCTATGAGAAGTATGCAGAATCATCTAGAACGCTCTTTTCGAGGTAGTCAATGCGCGTAACACGTTTTCTGGTGTTTTCACCACTCCACAGTGCGTCTGATATGCAGAACCGGCGATATCTTGGTTTTCGTGGGGTTTCCAGCTGAGATATGCATTTTCTGCGATAATCTTGGTGAGTCCTCTGTCAGAAGTATGCAGAATCATCTAGATCGCTCTTTTCGAGCTATTTGATGCGAGAAACACGTTTTCTGGTGTTTTCACCACCCCACAGTGCGTTTGATATGCAGAACCGGCGACATCTTGGTTTTCGTCGGGTTTCCAGCTGAGATATGCATTTTCTGCGATAATTTTGGTGAGTCCTCTGTCAGAAGTATGCAGAATCATCTAGATCGCTCTTTTCGAGCTATTTAATGCTAGAAACACGTTTTCTGATGTTTTCACCACCCCACAGTGCGTTTGATATGCAGAACCGGCGACATCTTGACTTTCGTGAGGTTTCAAGCTGAGATTTGCATTTTCTGCGATAGTATTGGTGAGGCTTCTGTCCGAAGTATGCAGAATCATCCTTAATCTCTCTTTTCGAGCTATTTAATGCGAGAAACACGTTATCTGGTGTTTTCAACATTCCACTGTTCGTTTGATATGCAGAACCGGCGATATCTTGATTTTCGTGGTGTTTCCCGCTGAGATATGCATTTTCAGTGATAATCGTCATGATTCTTCTGTGACAAGTGTGCAGAATCACCGATATCGCTGTTTTCGTGCTATTTAACGCGAAAAACACGTTTTCTGGTATTTTCAGCACTTCGCAGTGCGTTTGATATGCGGAAACAGCGATATCTTCGTTTTCGTGGGGTTTCCAGCTGAGACATGCATTTTCTGCGATAATCTTGGATATTCTTCTGTGAGAAGTTTGCAGAATCACAGGCATCGCTGTTTTCGTGCTATTTGATGCGAAAAACTCGTTTTCTGGTGTTTTCAGCACTCCACAGTGCGTTTGATATGCGGAAACTGCGATATTTTCGGTTTCATTGGGTTTCCAGATGAGATATGCATTTTCTACGATAATGTTCGTGAGACTTCAATCAGAAGTATGCAGAATCATCTAGATCGCTCGTTTCGAGCTATTTAATGCGAGAAACACGTTATCTGGTTGTTTTCACCACTCCACAGTGCGTTTGATATGCAGAACCGGCGACATCTTGGTTTGCGCCGGGTTTCAAGCTGAGATATGCATTTTCTGCGATAATATTGGTGAGCCTTCTGTCAGAAGTATGCAGAACCATCGAGATCGCTCTATTCGAGCTGTTTAATGCGAGAAACACGTTATCAGATTGTTTTCACCACTCCACAGTGCGTTTGATATGCAGAACCGGCGACATCTTGATTTTCGTGAGGTTTCAAGCTGAGATATGCATTTTCTGCGATAATATTGGTGAGACTTCTGTCCGAAGTATGCAGAATCATGCTTAATCTCTCTTTTCGAGCTACTTAATGCGAGAAACACGTTATCTGGTGTTTTCACCACCCCACAGTGCGTTTGATATGCAGAACCGGCGACATCTTGGTTTTCGTCGGGTTTCCAGCTGAGATATGCATTTTCTGCAATAATGTTGGTGAGTCCTCTGTCAGAAGTATGCAGAATCATCTAGACCGCTCGTTTCGAGCTATTTAATGCGAAAAAACATGTTTTCTGGTGTTTTGACCACTCCACAGTGCGTTTGATATGCAGAACCGACGACATCTTGACTTTCGTGAGGTTTCAAGCTGAGATTTGCATTTTCTGCGATAGTATTGGTGAGGCTTCTGTCCGAAGTATGCAGAATCATCCTTAATCTCTCTTTTCGAGCTATTTAATGCGAGAAACACGTTATCTGGTGTTTTCAACATTCCACTGTTCGTTTGATATGCAGAACCGGCGATATCTTGATTTTCGTGGTGTTTCCCGCTGAGATATGCATTTTCAGTGATAATCGTCATGATTCTTCTGTGACAAGTGTGCAGAATCACCGATATCGCTGTTTTCGTGCTATTTAACGCGAAAAACACGTTTTCTGGTATTTTCAGCACTTCGCAGTGCGTTTGATATGCGGAAACAGCGATATCTTCGTTTTCGTGGGGTTTCCAGCTGAGACATGCATTTTCTGCGATAATCTTGGATATTCTTCTGTGAGAAGTTTGCAGAATCACAGGCATCGCTGTTTTCGTGCTATTTGATGCGAAAAACTCGTTTTCTGGTGTTTTCAGCACTCCACAGTGCGTTTGATATGCGGAAACTGCGATATTTTCGGTTTCATTGGGTTTCCAGATGAGATATGCATTTTCTACGATAATGTTCGTGAGACTTCAATCAGAAGTATGCAGAATCATCTAGATCGCTCGTTTCGAGCTATTTAATGCGAGAAACACGTTATCTGGTTGTTTTCACCACTCCACAGTGCGTTTGATATGCAGAACCGGCGACATCTTGGTTTGCGCCGGGTTTCAAGCTGAGATATGCATTTTCTGCGATAATATTGGTGAGCCTTCTGTCAGAAGTATGCAGAACCATCGAGATCGCTCTATTCGAGCTGTTTAATGCGAGAAACACGTTATCAGATTGTTTTCACCACTCCACAGTGCGTTTGATATGCAGAACCGGCGACATCTTGATTTTCGTGAGGTTTCAAGCTGAGATATGCATTTTCTGCGATAATATTGGTGAGACTTCTGTCCGAAGTATGCAGAATCATGCTTAATCTCTCTTTTCGAGCTACTTAATGCGAGAAACACGTTATCTGGTGTTTTCACCACCCCACAGTGCGTTTGATATGCAGAACCGGCGACATCTTGGTTTTCGTCGGGTTTCCAGCTGAGATATGCATTTTCTGCAATAATGTTGGTGAGTCCTCTGTCAGAAGTATGCAGAATCATCTAGACCGCTCGTTTCGAGCTATTTAATGCGAAAAAACATGTTTTCTGGTGTTTTGACCACTCCACAGTGCGTTTGATATGCAGAACCGACGACATCTTGGTTTTCGTCGGGTTTCCAGCTGAGATATGCATTTTCTGCGATAATATTGGTGAGACTTCAGTCAGAAGTGAGCAGAATCGTCTAGATCGCTCGTTTCGTGCTATTTAATGCGAAGAAACAAGTTTTCTGGTGTTTTCAACATTCCACAGTGCGTTTGATATGCAGAACCGGCGATATCTTGATTTTCGTGGTGTTTCCCGCTGAGATATGCATTTTCAGTGATAATCGTCATGATTCTTCTGTGACAAGTGTGCAGAATCACCGATATCGCTGTTTTCGTGCTATTTAATGCGAAAAACACGTTTTCTGGAGTTTTCAGCACTTCACAGTGCGTTTGATATGCGGAAACAGTGATATCTTCGTTTTCGTGGAGTTTCCAGCTGAGACATGCATTTTCTGCGATAATCTTGGATATTCTTCTGTGAGACGTTTGCAGAATCACAGAAATCGCTGTTTTCGTGCTATTTAATGCGAAAAACTCGTTTTCTGGTGTTTTCAGCACTCCACAGTGCGTTTGATATGCGGAAACTGCGATATCTTCGGTTTCATTGGGTTTCCAGATGAGATATGCATTTTCTACGATAATGTTGGTGAGACTTCAATCAGAAGTATGCAGAATCATCTAGATCGCTCGTTTCGAGCTATTTAATGCGAGAAACACGTTATCTGGTTGTTTTCACCACTCCACAGTGCGTTTGATATGCAGAACCGGCGTCATCTTGATTTTCGTGATGTTTCTAGCTGAGATATGCATTTTCTGCGATAATATTGGTGAGACTTCAGTCAGAAGTATGCAGAATCATCTAGATCGCTCGTTTCGAGCTATTTAATGCGAAAAAACAAGTTTTCTGGTGTGTTGACCACTCCACAGTGCGTTTGATATGTAGAGCCGCCGATAACTTGGTTTTCGTGTGGTTTCCAGCTGAAATATACATTTTCTGCGATAATCTTTGTGTTTCATCTATGAGAAGTATGCAGAATCCTCCAGAACGCTCTTTTCGATCTAGTTAATGCGAGTAACACGTTTTCTGGTGTTTTCACCACTCCACGGTGCGTCTGATATGCAGAACCGGCGATATCTTGGTTTTCTTGGGGTTTCAAGCTGAGATATGCATTTTCTGCGATAATATTGGTGAGACTTCAATCAGAAGTATGCAGAATCATCTAGATCGCTCTTTTCGAGCTATTTAATGCGAGAAACACGTTTTCTGGTGTTTTCACCACCCCACAGTGCGTTTGATATGCAGAACCGGCGACATCTTGGTTTTCGCCGGGTTTCAAGCTGAGATATGCATTTTCTGCGATAATATTGGTGAGACTTCAATCAGAAGTATGCAGAATCATCTAGATCGCTCTTTTCGAGCTATTTAATGCGAGAAACACGTTTTCTGGTGTTTTCACCACCCCACAGTGCGTTTGATATGCAGAACCGGCGACATCTTGGTTTTCGTCGGGTTTCAAGCTGAGATATGCATTTTCTGCGATAATATTGGTGAGACTTCAGTCAGAAGTGAGCAGAATCTTCGAGATCGCTCTTTTCTAGCTATTTAATGCGAAAAAACAAGTTTTCTGGTGTGTTGACCACTCCACAGTGCGTTTGATATGTAGAGCCGCCGATATCTTGATTTTCGTGGTGTTTCCCGCTGAGATATGCATTTTCAGTGATAATCGTCATGATTCTTCTGTGACAAGTGTGCAGAATCACAGAAATCGCTGTTTTCGTGCTATTTAATGCGAAAAACTCGTTTTCTGGTGTTTTCAGCACTCCACAGTGCGTTTGATATGCGGAAACTGCGATATCTTCGGTTTCATTGGGTTTCCAGATGAGATATGCATTTTCTACGATAATGTTGGTGAGACTTCAATCAGAAGTATGCAGAATCATCTAGATCGCTCGTTTCGAGCTATTTAATGCGAGAAACACGTTATCTGGTTGTTTTCACCACTCCACAGTGCGTTTGATATGCAGAACCGGCGTCATCTTGATTTTCGTGATGTTTCTAGCTGAGATATGCATTTTCTGCGATAATATTGGTGAGACTTCAGTCAGAAGTATGCAGAATCATCTAGATCGCTCGTTTCGAGCTATTTAATGCGAAAAAACAAGTTTTCTGGTGTGTTGACCACTCCACAGTGCGTTTGATATGTAGAGCCGCCGATAACTTGGTTTTCGTGTGGTTTCCAGCTGAAATATACATTTTCTGCGATAATCTTTGTGTTTCATCTATGAGAAGTATGCAGAATCCTCCAGAACGCTCTTTTCGATCTAGTTAATGCGAGTAACACGTTTTCTGGTGTTTTCACCACTCCACGGTGCGTCTGATATGCAGAACCGGCGATATCTTGGTTTTCGTGGGGTTTCAAGCTGAGATATGCATTTTCTGCGATAATATTGGTGAGACTTCAATCAGAAGTATGCAGAATCATCTAGATCGCTCTTTTCGAGCTATTTAATGCGAGAAACACGTTTTCTGGTGTTTTCACCACCCCACAGTGCGTTTGATATGCAGAACCGGCGACATCTTGGTTTTCGCCGGGTTTCAAGCTGAGATATGCATTTTCTGCGATAATATTGGTGAGACTTCAATCAGAAGTATGCAGAATCATCTAGATCGCTCTTTTCGAGCTATTTAATGCGAGAAACACGTTTTCTGGTGTTTTCACCACCCCACAGTGCGTTTGATATGCAGAACCGGCGACATCTTGGTTTTCGTCGGGTTTCAAGCTGAGATATGCATTTTCTGCGATAATATTGGTGAGACTTCAGTCAGAAGTGAGCAGAATCTTCGAGATCGCTCTTTTCTAGCTATTTAATGCGAAAAAACAAGTTTTCTGGTGTGTTGACCACTCCACAGTGCGTTTGATATGTAGAGCCGCCGATATCTTGATTTTCGTGGTGTTTCCCGCTGAGATATGCATTTTCAGTGATAATCGTCATGATTCTTCTGTGACAAGTGTGCAGAATCACCGATATCGCTGTTTTCGTGCTATTTAATGCGAAAAACACGTTTTCTGGTGTTTTCAGCACTTCGCAGTGCGTTTGATATGCGGAAACAGCGATATCTTCGTTTTCGTGGGGTTTCCAGCTGAGACATGCATTTTCTGCGATAATCATGGATATTCTTCTGTGAGAAGTTTGCAGAATCACAGGCATCGCTGTTTTCGTGCTATTTGATGCGAAAAACTCGTTTTCTGGTGTTTTCAGCACTCCACAGTGCGTTTGATATGCGGAAACTGCGATATCTTCGGTTTCATTGAGTTTCCAGATGAGATATGCATTTTCTGCGATAATATTGGTGAGACTTCAGTCAGAAGTATGCAGAATCATCTAGATCGCTCGTTTCGAGCTATTTAATGCGAAAAAACAAGTTTTCTGGTGTGTTGACCACTCCACAGTGCGTTTGATATGTAGAGCCGCCGATAACTTGGTTTTCGTGTGGTTTCCAGCTGAAATATACATTTTTTGCGATAATCTTTGTGTTTCATCTATGAGAAGTATGCAGAATCCTCCAGAACGCTCTTTTCGATCTAGTTAATGCGTGTAACACGTTTTCTGGTGTTTTCACCACTCCACGGTGCGTCTGATATGCAGAACCGGCGATATCTTGGTTTTCTTGGGGTTTCCAGCTGAGATATGCATTTTCTGCGATAATCTTGGTGAGTCTTCTGTCAGAAGTATGCAGAATCATCTAGATCGCTCTTTTCGGGCTATTTAATGCCAGAAACACGTTTTCTGGTGTTTTCACCACCCCACAGTGCGTTTGATATGCAGAACCGGCGACATCTTGGTTTTCGCCGGGTTTCAAGCTGAGATATGCATTTTCAACGATAATATTTTTGATACTTCAGTCAGAAGGATGCAGAATCATCTAGATCGCTCGTTTCGAGCTATTTAATGCGAGATACGCGTTATCTGGTTGTTTTCACCACTCCACAGTGCGTTTGATATGCGGAAACTGCGATATCCTCGGTTTCATTGGGTTTCCAGATGAGATATGCATTTTCTACGATAATATTGGTGAGACTTCAGTCAGAAGTGAGCAGAATCTTCGATATCGCTCTTTTCGAGTTATTTAATGCGAGAAAAACGCTATCTGGTGTTTTGACCACTCCACAGTGCGTTTGATATGCAGAAATGGCGAAATCTTGCTTTTCGTCGGTTTTCATCATGAGGTATGCATTTTCTGCGATAATCTTGGTGCGACTTCTGTCAGAAGTATGCAGAATCATCGAGATCGCTCTTTTCGAGCTATTTAATGCGAGAAACGCGTTATCTCGTGTTTTCACCACTCCACAGTGCGTTTGATATACAGAACCGGCGACATGTTGATTTTGGTGAGGTTTCTAGCTGAGATATGCATTTTCTGCGATAATATTGGTGAGACTTCAGTCAGAAGTATGCAGAATCATCTAGATCGCTCGTTTCGAGCTATTTAATGCGAAAAAACAAGTTTTCTGGTGTGTTGACCACTCCACAGTGCGTTTGATATGTAGAGCCGCCGATAACTTGGTTTTCGTGTGGTTTCCAGCTGAAATATACATTTTCTGCGATAATCTTTGTGTTTCATCTATGAGAAGTATGCAGAATCCTCCAGAACGCTCTTTTCGATCTAGTTAATGCGAGTAACACGTTTTCTGGTGTTTTCACCACTCCACGGTGCGTCTGATATGCAGAACCGGCGATATCATGGTTTTCGTGGGGTTTCAAGCTGAGATATGCATTTTCTGCGATAATATTGGTGAGACTTCAATCAGAAGTATGCAGAATCATCTAGATCGCTCTTTTCGAGCTATTTAATGCGAGAAACACGTTTTCTGGTGTTTTCACCACCCCACAGTGCGTTTGATATGCAGAACCGGCGACATCTTGGTTTTCGCCGGGTTTCAAGCTGAGATATGCATTTTCTGCGATAATATTGGTGAGACTTCAATCAGAAGTATGCAGAATCATCTAGATCGCTCTTTTCGAGCTATTTAATGCGAGAAACACGTTTTCTGGTGTTTTCACCACCCCACAGTGCGTTTGATATGCAGAACCGGCGACATCTTGGTTTTCGTCGGGTTTCAAGCTGAGATATGCATTTTCTGCGATAATATTGGTGAGACTTCAGTCAGAAGTGAGCAGAATCTTCGAGATCGCTCTTTTCTAGCTATTTAATGCGAAAAAACAAGTTTTCTGGTGTGTTGACCACTCCACAGTGCGTTTGATATGTAGAGCCGCCGATATCTTGATTTTCGTGGTGTTTCCCGCTGAGATATGCATTTTCAGTGATAATCGTCATGATTCTTCTGTGACAAGTGTGCAGAATCACCGATATCGCTGTTTTCGTGCTATTTAATGCGAAAAACACGTTTTCTGGTGTTTTCAGCACTTCGCAGTGCGTTTGATATGCGGAAACAGCGATATCTTCGTTTTCGTGGGGTTTCCAGCTGAGACATGCATTTTCTGCGATAATCATGGATATTCTTCTGTGAGAAGTTTGCAGAATCACAGGCATCGCTGTTTTCGTGCTATTTGATGCGAAAAACTCGTTTTCTGGTGTTTTCAGCACTCCACAGTGCGTTTGATATGCGGAAACTGCGATATCTTCGGTTTCATTGAGTTTCCAGATGAGATATGCATTTTCTACGATAATGTTGGTGAGACTTCAATCAGAAGTATGCAGAATCATCTAGATCGCTCTTTTCGAGCTATTTAATGCTAGAAACACGTTATCTGGTTGTTTTCACCACTCCACAGTGCGTTTCATATGCAGAACCGGCGACATCTTGATTTTCGGGAGGTTTCAAGCTGAGATATGCATTTTCTGCGATAATATTGGTGAGACTTCTGTCCGAAGTATGCAGAATCATCCTTAATCTCTCTTTTCGAGCTATTTAATGCGAGAAACACGTTATCTGGTGTTTTCACCACCCCACAGTGCGTTTGATATGCAGAACCTGCGACATCTTGATTTTCGTGATGTTTCTAGCTGAGATATGCATTTTCTGCGATAATATTGGTGAGACTTCAGTCAGAAGTATGCAGAATCATCTAGATCGCTCGTTTCGAGCTATTTAATGCGAAAAAACAAGTTTTCTGGTGTGTTGACCACTCCACAGTGCGTTTGATATGTAGAGCCGCCGATAACTTGGTTTTCGTGTGGTTTCCAGCTGAAATATACATTTTTTGCGATAATCTTTGTGTTTCATCTATGAGAAGTATGCAGAATCCTCCAGAACGCTCTTTTCGATCTAGTTAATGCGAGTAACACGTTTTCTGGTGTTTTCACCACTCCACGGTGCGTCTGATATGCAGAACCGGCGATATCTTGGTTTTCTTGGGGTTTCCAGCTGAGATATGCATTTTCTGCGATAATCTTGGTGAGTCTTCTGTCAGAAGTATGCAGAATCATCTAGATCGCTCTTTTCGGGCTATTTAATGCCAGAAACACGTTTTCTGGTGTTTTCACCACCCCACAGTGCGTTTGATATGCAGAACCGGCGACATCTTGGTTTTCGCCGGGTTTCAAGCTGAGATATGCATTTTCAACGATAATATTTTTGATACTTCAGTCAGAAGGATGCAGAATCATCTAGATCGCTCGTTTCGAGCTATTTAATGCGAGATACGCGTTATCTGGTTGTTTTCACCACTCCACAGTGCGTTTGATATGCGGAAACTGCGATATCCTCGGTTTCATTGGGTTTCCAGATGAGATATGCATTTTCTACGATAATATTGGTGAGACTTCAGTCAGAAGTGAGCAGAATCTTCGATATCGCTCTTTTCGAGTTATTTAATGCGAGAAAAACGCTATCTGGTGTTTTGACCACTCCACAGTGCGTTTGATATGCAGAAATGGCGAAATCTTGCTTTTCGTCGGTTTTCATCATGAGGTATGCATTTTCTGCGATAATCTTGGTGCGACTTCTGTCAGAAGTATGCAGAATCATCGAGATCGCTCTTTTCGAGCTATTTAATGCGAGAAACGCGTTATCTCGTGTTTTCACCACTCCACAGTGCGTTTGATATACAGAACCGGCGACATCTTGATTTTGGTGAGGTTTCAAGCTGAGATATGCATTTTCTGCGATAATATTGGTGATACTTCAGTCAGAAGTATGCAGAATCATCTAGATGGCTCGTTTCGAGCTATTTAATGCGAGATACGCGTTATCTGGTTGTTTTCACCACTCCACAGTGCGTTTGATATACAGAACCGGCGACATCTTGATTTTCGTGAGGTTTCAAGCTGAGATATGCATTTTCTCCGATAATATTGGTGCGACTTCTGTCAGAAGTATGCAGAATCATCGAGATCGCTCTTTTCGAGCTATTTAATGCGAGAAACGCGTTATCTCGTGTACTGACCACTCCACAGTTCGTTTGATATGCACAACCGCCGATATCTTGGTTTTCGTCGGGTTTCAAGCTGAGATATGCATTTTCAACGATAATATTGGTGATACTTCAGTCAGAAGTATGCAGAATCATCTAGATCGCTCTTTTCGAGCTAGTTAATGCGAGTAACACGTTTTCTGGTGTTTTCACCACTCCACAGTGCGTCTGATATGCAGAACCGGCGACATCTTGGTTTTCGTGGGGTGTCCAGCTGAAATATGCATTTTCTGCGATAATCTTTGTGCTTCATCTATGAGAAGAATGCAGAATCATCCAGAACGCTCTTTTCGAGCTAGTTAATGCGAGTAACACGTTTTCTGGTATTTTCAACATTCCACAGTGCGTCTGATATGCATAACCGGCGATATCTTGGTTTTCGTGGGGTTTCCAGCTGAGATATGCATTTTCTGCGATAATCTTGGTGAGTCCTCTGTCAGAAGTATGCAGAATCATCTAGATCGCTCTTTTCGAGCTATTTGATGCGAGAAACGCGTTTTCTGGTGTTTTCACCACCCCACAGTGCGTTTGATATGCAGAACCGGCGACATCTTGGTTTTCGTCGGGTTTCCAGCTGAGATATGCATTTTCTGCGATAATCTTTGTGTTGCATCTATGAGAAGTATGCAGAATCATCCAGAACTCTCTTTTCGAGCTAGTTAATGCGAGTAACACGTTTTCTGGTGTTTTCACCACTCCACAGTGCGTTTGATATGCAGAACCGGCGATATCTTGGTTTTCTTGGGGTTTCCAGCTGAGATATGCATTTTCTGTGATAATCTTGGTGAGTCTTCTGTCAGAGGTATGCAGAATCATCTAGATCGCTCTTTTCGGGCTATTTAATGCCAGAAACACGTTTTCTGGTGTTTTCACCACCCCACAGTGCGTTTGATATGCAGAACCGGCGACATCTTGGTTTTCGCCGGGTTTCAAGCTGAGATATGCATTTTCTGCGATAATATTGGTGAGACTTCAATCAGAAGTATGCAGAATCATCTAGATCGCTCTTTTCGAGCTATTTAATGCGAGAAACACGTTATCTGGTGTATGGACCACTCCACACTGCGTCTGATATGCAGAACCGGCGATATCATAGTTTTCGTGGGGTTTCCAGCTGAGATATGCATTTTCTGCGATAATCTTGGTGAGTCTTCTGTCAGAAGTATGCAGAACCATCGAGATCGCTCTATTCGAGCTGTTTAATGCGAGAAACACGTTATCTGGTTGCTTTCACCACTCCACAGTGCGTTTGATATGCAGAACCGGCGACATCTTGATTTTCGTGAGGTTTCTAACTGAGATATGCATTTTCTGCGATAATATTTGTGAGACTTCAGTCAGAAGTATGCAGAATCATCTAGATCGCTCGTTTCGAGCTATTTAATGCGAAAAAACAAGTTTTCTGGTGTGTTGACCACTCCACAGTGCGTTTGATATGTAGAGCCGCCGATAACTTGGTTTTCGTGTGGTTTCCAGCTGAAATATACATTTTCTGCGATAATCTTTGTGTTTCATCTATGAGAAGTATGCAGAATCCTCCAGAACGCTCTTTTCGATCTAGTTAATGCGAGTAACACGTTTTCTGGTGTTTTCACCACTCCACGGTGCGTCTGATATGCAGAACCGGCGATATCTTGGTTTTCTTGGGGTTTCAAGCTGAGATATGCATTTTCTGCGATAATATTGGTGAGACTTCAATCAGAAGTATGCAGAATCATCTAGATCGCTCTTTTCGAGCTATTTAATGCGAGAAACACGTTTTCTGGTGTTTTCACCACCCCACAGTGCGTTTGATATGCAGAACCGGCGACATCTTGGTTTTCGCCGGGTTTCAAGCTGAGATATGCATTTTCTGCGATAATATTGGTGAGACTTCAATCAGAAGTATGCAGAATCATCTAGATCGCTCTTTTCGAGCTATTTAATGCGAGAAACACGTTTTCTGGTGTTTTCACCACCCCACAGTGCGTTTGATATGCAGAACCGGCGACATCTTGGTTTTCGTCGGGTTTCAAGCTGAGATATGCATTTTCTGCGATAATATTGGTGAGACTTCAGTCAGAAGTGAGCAGAATCTTCGAGATCGCTCTTTTCTAGCTATTTAATGCGAAAAAACAAGTTTTCTGGTGTGTTGACCACTCCACAGTGCGTTTGATATGTAGAGCCGCCGATATCTTGATTTTCGTGGTGTTTCCCGCTGAGATATGCATTTTCAGTGATAATCGTCATGATTCTTCTGTGACAAGTGTGCAGAATCACCGATATCGCTGTTTTCGTGCTATTTAATGCGAAAAACACGTTTTCTGGTGTTTTCAGCACTTCGCAGTGCGTTTGATATGCGGAAACAGCGATATCTTCGTTTTCGTGGGGTTTCCAGCTGAGACATGCATTTTCTGCGATAATCATGGATATTCTTCTGTGAGAAGTTTGCAGAATCACAGGCATCGCTGTTTTCGTGCTATTTGATGCGAAAAACTCGTTTTCTGGTGTTTTCAGCACTCCACAGTGCGTTTGATATGCGGAAACTGCGATATCTTCGGTTTCATTGAGTTTCCAGATGAGATATGCATTTTCTACGATAATGTTGGTGAGACTTCAATCAGAAGTATGCAGAATCATCTAGATCGCTCTTTTCGAGCTATTTAATGCTAGAAACACGTTATCTGGTTGTTTTCACCACTCCACAGTGCGTTTCATATGCAGAACCGGCGACATCTTGATTTTCGGGAGGTTTCAAGCTGAGATATGCATTTTCTGCGATAATATTGGTGAGACTTCTGTCCGAAGTATGCAGAATCATCCTTAATCTCTCTTTTCGAGCTATTTAATGCGAGAAACACGTTATCTGGTGTTTTCACCACCCCACAGTGCGTTTGATATGCAGAACCTGCGACATCTTGATTTTCGTGATGTTTCTAGCTGAGATATGCATTTTCTGCGATAATATTGGTGAGACTTCAGTCAGAAGTATGCAGAATCATCTAGATCGCTCGTTTCGAGCTATTTAATGCGAAAAAACAAGTTTTCTGGTGTGTTGACCACTCCACAGTGCGTTTGATATGTAGAGCCGCCGATAACTTGGTTTTCGTGTGGTTTCCAGCTGAAATATACATTTTTTGCGATAATCTTTGTGTTTCATCTATGAGAAGTATGCAGAATCCTCCAGAACGCTCTTTTCGATCTAGTTAATGCGAGTAACACGTTTTCTGGTGTTTTCACCACTCCACGGTGCGTCTGATATGCAGAACCGGCGATATCTTGGTTTTCGCCGGGTTTCAAGCTGAGATATGCATTTTCAACGATAATATTTTTGATACTTCAGTCAGAAGGATGCAGAATCATCTAGATCGCTCGTTTCGAGCTATTTAATGCGAGATACGCGTTATCTGGTTGTTTTCACCACTCCACAGTGCGTTTGATATGCGGAAACTGCGATATCCTCGGTTTCATTGGGTTTCCAGATGAGATATGCATTTTCTACGATAATATTGGTGAGACTTCAGTCAGAAGTGAGCAGAATCTTCGATATCGCTCTTTTCGAGTTATTTAATGCGAGAAAAACGCTATCTGGTGTTTTGACCACTCCACAGTGCGTTTGATATGCAGAAATGGCGAAATCTTGGTTTTCGTCGGTTTTCATCATGAGGTATGCATTTTCTGCGATAATCTTGGTGCGACTTCTGTCAGAAGTATGCAGAATCATCTAGATCGCTCTTTTCGGGCTATTTAATGCCAGAAACACGTTTTCTGGTGTTTTCACCACCCCACAGTGCGTTTGATATGCAGAACCGGCGACATCTTGGTTTTCGCCGGGTTTCAAGCTGAGATATGCATTTTCAACGATAATATTTTTGATACTTCAGTCAGAAGGATGCAGAATCATCTAGATCGCTCGTTTCGAGCTATTTAATGCGAGATACGCGTTATCTGGTTGTTTTCACCACTCCACAGTGCGTTTGATATGCGGAAACTGCGATATCCTCGGTTTCATTGGGTTTCCAGATGAGATATGCATTTTCTACGATAATATTGGTGAGACTTCAGTCAGAAGTGAGCAGAATCTTCGATATCGCTCTTTTCGAGTTATTTAATGCGAGAAAAACGCTATCTGGTGTTTTGACCACTCCACAGTGCGTTTGATATGCAGAAATGGCGAAATCTTGGTTTTCGTCGGTTTTCATCATGAGGTATGCATTTTCTGCGATAATCTTGGTGCGACTTCTGTCAGAAGTATGCAGAATCATCGAGATCGCTCTTTTCGAGCTATTTAATGCGAGAAACGCGTTATCTCGTGTTTTCACCACTCCACAGTGCGTTTGATATACAGAACCGGCGACATCTTGATTTTGGTGAGGTTTCAAGCTGAGATATGCATTTTCTGCGATAATATTGGTGATACTTCAGTCAGAAGTATGCAGAATCATCTAGATGGCTCGTTTCGAGCTATTTAATGCGAGATACGCGTTATCTGGTTGTTTTCACCACTCCACAGTGCGTTTGATATACAGAACCGGCGACATCTTGATTTTCGTGAGGTTTCAAGCTGAGATATGCATTTTCTCCGATAATATTGGTGCGACTTCTGTCAGAAGTATGCAGAATCATCGAGATCGCTCTTTTCGAGCTATTTAATGCGAGAAACGCGTTATCTCGTGTACTGACCACTCCACAGTTCGTTTGATATGCACAACCGCCGATATCTTGGTTTTCGTCGGGTTTCAAGCTGAGATATGCATTTTCAACGATAATATTGGTGATACTTCAGTCAGAAGTATGCAGAATCATCTAGATCGCTCTTTTCGAGCTAGTTAATGCGAGTAACACGTTTTCTGGTGTTTTCACCACTCCACAGTGCGTCTGATATGCAGAACCGGCGACATCTTGGTTTTCGTGGGGTGTCCAGCTGAAATATGCATTTTCTGCGATAATCTTTGTGCTTCATCTATGAGAAGAATGCAGAATCATCCAGAACGCTCTTTTCGAGCTAGTTAATGCGAGTAACACGTTTTCTGGTATTTTCAACACTCCACAGTGCGTCTGATATGCATAACCGGCGATATCTTGGTTTTCGTGGGGTTTCCAGCTGAGATATGCATTTTCTGCGATAATCTTGGTGAGTCCTCTGTCAGAAGTATGCAGAATCATCTAGATCGCTCTTTTCGAGCTATTTGATGCGAGAAACGCGTTTTCTGGTGTTTTCACCACCCCACAGTGCGTTTGATATGCAGAACCGGCGACATCTTGGTTTTCGTCGGGTTTCCAGCTGAGATATGCATTTTCTGCGATAATCTTGGTGAGATTTTAGTCAGAAGTATGCATAATCATCTAGATCGCTCGTTTCGAGCTATTTAATGCGAAAAAACAAGTTTTCTGGTGTTTTGACCACTCCTCAGTGCGTGTGATATGTAGAGCCGCCGATAACTTGGTTTTCGTGGGGTTTCCAGCTGAGATATGCATTTTCTGCGATAATCTTGGTGAGTCTTCTGTCAGAAGTATGCAGAACCATCGAGATCGCTCTATTCGAGCTGTTTAATGCGAGAAACACGTTATCTGGTTGTTTTCACCACTCCACAGTGCGTTTGATATGCAGAACCGGCGACATCTTGATTTTCGTGAGGTTTCTAACTGAGATATGCATTTTCTGCGATAATATTTGTGAGACTTCAGTCAGAAGTATGCAGAATCATCTAGATCGCTCGTTTCGAGCTATTTAATGCGAAAAAACAAGTTTTCTGGTGTGTTGACCACTCCACAGTGCGTTTGATATGTAGAGCCGCAGATAACTTGGTTTTCGTGTGGTTTCCAGCTGAAATATACAATTTCTGCGATAATCTTTGTGTTTCATCTATGAGAAGTATGCAGAATCAACCAGAACGCTCTTTTCGAGCTAGTTAATGCGAGTAACATGTTTTCTGGTGTTTTCACCACTCCACGGTGCGTCTGATATGCAGAACCGGCGATATCTTGGTTTTCTTGGGGTTTCCAGCTGAGATATGCATTTTCTGCGATAATCTTGGTGAGTCTTCTGTCAGAAGTATGCAGAATCATCTAGATCGCTCTTTTCGGGCTATTTAATGCCAGAAACACGTTTTCTGGTGTTTTCACCACTCCACAGTGCGTTTGATATGCAGAACCGGCGACATCTTGATTTTCGTGAGGTTTCTAACTGAGATATGCATTTTCTGCGATAATATTTGTGAGACTTCAGTCAGAAGTATGCAGAATCATCTAGATCGCTCGTTTCGAGCTATTTAATGCGAAAAAACAAGTTTTCTGGTGTGTTGACCACTCCACAGTGCGTTTGATATGTAGAGCCGCCGATAACTTGGTTTTCGTGTGGTTTCCAGCTGAAATATACAATTTCTGCGATAATCTTTGTGTTTCATCTATGAGAAGTATGCAGAATCAACCAGAACGCTCTTTTCGAGCTAGTTAATGCGAGTAACATGTTTTCTGGTGTTTTCACCACTCCACGGTGCGTCTGATATGCAGAACCGGCGATATCTTGGTTTTCTTGGGGTTTCCAGCTGAGATATGCATTTTCTGCGATAATCTTGGTGAGTCTTCTGTCAGAAGTATGCAGAATCATCTAGATCGCTCTTTTCGGGCTATTTAATGCCAGAAACACGTTTTCTGGTGTTTTCACCACCCCACAGTGCGTTTGATATGCAGAACCGGCGACATCTTGGTTTTCGCCGGGTTTCAAGCTGAGATATGCATTTTCTGCGATAATATTGGTGAGACTTCAATCAGAAGTATGCAGAATCATCTAGATCGCTCTTTTCGAGCTATTTAATGCGAGAAACACGTTTTCTGGTGTTTTCACCACCCCACAGTGCGTTTGATATGCAGAACCGGCGACATCTTGGTTTTCGTCGGGTTTCAAGCTGAGATATGCATTTTCTGCGATAATATTGGTGAGACTTCAGTCAGAAGTGAGCAGAATCTTCGAGATCGCTCTTTTCGAGCTATTTAATGCGAAAAAACAAGTTTTCTGGTGTGTTGACCACTCCACAGTGCGTTTGATATGTAGAGCCGCCGATAACTTGGTTTTCGTGTGGTTTCCAGCTGAAATATACAATTTCTGCGATAATCTTTGTGTTTCATCTATGAGAAGTATGCAGAATCAACCAGAACGCTCTTTTCGAGCTAGTTAATGCGAGTAACATGTTTTCTGGTGTTTTCACCACTCCACGGTGTGTCTGATATGCAGAACCGGCGATATCTTGGTTTTCTTGGGGTTTCCAGCTGAGATATGCATTTTCTGCGATAATCTTGGTGAATCTTCTGTCAGAAGTATGCAGAATCATCTAGATCGCTCTTTTCGGGCTATTTAATGCCAGAAACACGTTTTCTGGTGTTTTCACCACCCCACAGTGCGTTTGATATGCAGAACCGGCGACATCTTGGTTTTCGCCGGGTTTCAAGCTGAGATATGCATTTTCTGCGATAATCTTGGTGAGTCTTCTGTCAGAAGTATGCAGAACCATCGAGATCGCTCTATTCGAGCTGTTTAATGCGAGAAACACGTTATCTGGTTGTTTTCACCACTCCACAGTGCGTTTGATATGCAGAACCGGCGACATCTTGATTTTCGTGAGGTTTCTAACTGAGATATGCATTTTCTGCGATAATATTTGTGAGACTTCAGTCAGAAGTATGCAGAATCATCTAGATCGCTCTTTTCGAGCTATTTAATGCGAGAAACACGTTATCTGGTGTATGGACCACTCCACACTGCGTCTGATATGCAGAACCGGCGATATCATAGTTTTCGTGGGGTTTCCAGCTGAGATATGCATTTTCTGCGATAATCTTGGTGAGTCTTCTGTCAGAAGTATGCAGAACCATCGAGATCGCTCTATTCGAGCTGTTTAATGCGAGAAACACGTTTTCTGGTGTTTTCACCACTCCACAGTGCGTTTGATATGCAGAACCGGCGATATCTTGGTTTTCTTGGGGTTTCCAGCTGAGATATGCATTTTCTGTGATAATCTTGGTGAGTCTTCTGTCAGAAGTATGCAGAATCATCTAGATCGCTCTTTTCGGGCTATTTAATGCCAGAAACACGTTTTCTGGTGTTTTCACCACCCCACAGTGCGTTTGATATGCAGAACCGGCGACATCTTGGTTTTCGCCGGGTTTCAAGCTGAGATATGCATTTTCTGCGATAATATTGGTGAGACTTCAATCAGAAGTATGCAGAATCATCTAGATCGCTCTTTTCGAGCTATTTAATGCGAGAAACACGTTATCTGGTGTATGGACCACTCCACACTGCGTCTGATATGCAGAACCGGCGATATCATAGTTTTCGTGGGGTTTCCAGCTGAGATATGCATTTTCTGCGATAATCTTGGTGAGTCTTCTGTCAGAAGTATGCAGAACCATCGAGATCGCTCTATTCGAGCTGTTTAATGCGAGAAACACGTTATCTGGTTGTTTTCACCACTCCACAGTGCGTTTGATATGCAGAACCGGCGACATCTTGATTTTCGTGAGGTTTCTAACTGAGATATGCATTTTCTGCGATAATATTTGTGAGACTTCAGTCAGAAGTATGCAGAATCATCTAGATCGCTCGTTTCGAGCTATTTAATGCGAAAAAACAAGTTTTCTGGTGTGTTGACCACTCCACAGTGCGTTTGATATGTAGAGCCGCCGATAACTTGGTTTTCGTGTGGTTTCCAGCTGAAATATACAATTTCTGCGATAATCTTTGTGTTTCATCTATGAGAAGTATGCGGAATCAACCAGAACGCTCTTTTCGAGCTAGTTAATGCGAGTAACATGTTTTCTGGTGTTTTCACCACTCCACGGTGCGTCTGATATGCAGAACCGGCGATATCTTGGTTTTCTTGGGGTTTCCAGCTGAGATATGCATTTTCTGCGATAATCTTGGTGAGTCTTCTGTCAGAAGTATGCAGAATCATCTAGATCGCTCTTTTCGGGCTATTTAATGCCAGAAACACGTTTTCTGGTGTTTTCACCACTCCACAGTGCGTTTGATATGCAGAACCGGCGACATCTTGATTTTCGTGAGGTTTCTAACTGAGATATGCATTTTCTGCGATAATATTTGTGAGACTTCAGTCAGAAGTATGCAGAATCATCTAGATCGCTCGTTTCGAGCTATTTAATGCGAAAAAACAAGTTTTCTGGTGTGTTGACCACTCCACAGTGCGTTTGATATGTAGAGCCGCCGATAACTTGGTTTTCGTGTGGTTTCCAGCTGAAATATACAATTTCTGCGATAATCTTTGTGTTTCATCTATGAGAAGTATGCAGAATCAACCAGAACGCTCTTTTCGAGCTAGTTAATGCGAGTAACATGTTTTCTGGTGTTTTCACCACTCCACGGTGCGTCTGATATGCAGAACCGGCGATATCTTGGTTTTCTTGGGGTTTCCAGCTGAGATATGCATTTTCTGCGATAATCTTGGTGAGTCTTCTGTCAGAAGTATGCAGAATCATCTAGATCGCTCTTTTCGGGCTATTTAATGCCAGAAACACGTTTTCTGGTGTTTTCACCACTCCACAGTGCGTTTGATATGCAGAACCGGCGACATCTTGATTTTCGTGAGGTTTCTAACTGAGATATGCATTTTCTGCGATAATATTTGTGAGACTTCAGTCAGAAGTATGCAGAATCATCTAGATCGCTCGTTTCGAGCTATTTAATGCGAAAAAACAAGTTTTCTGGTGTGTTGACCACTCCACAGTGCGTTTGATATGTAGAGCCGCCGATAACTTGGTTTTCGTGTGGTTTCCAGCTGAAATATACAATTTCTGCGATAATCTTTGTGTTTCATCTATGAGAAGTATGCAGAATCAACCAGAACGCTCTTTTCGAGCTAGTTAATGCGAGTAACATGTTTTCTGGTGTTTTCACCACTCCACGGTGCGTCTGATATGCAGAACCGGCGATATCTTGGTTTTCTTGGGGTTTCCAGCTGAGATATGCATTTTCTGCGATAATCTTGGTGAGTCTTCTGTCAGAAGTATGCAGAATCATCTAGATCGCTCTTTTCGGGCTATTTAATGCCAGAAACACGTTTTCTGGTGTTTTCACCACCCCACAGTGCGTTTGATATGCAGAACCGGCGACATCTTGGTTTTCGCCGGGTTTCAAGCTGAGATATGCATTTTCTGCGATAATATTGGTGAGACTTCAATCAGAAGTATGCAGAATCATCTAGATCGCTCTTTTCGAGCTATTTAATGCGAGAAACACGTTTTCTGGTGTTTTCACCACCCCACAGTGCGTTTGATATGCAGAACCGGCGACATCTTGGTTTTCGTCGGGTTTCAAGCTGAGATATGCATTTTCTGCGATAATATTGGTGAGACTTCAGTCAGAAGTGAGCAGAATCTTCGAGATCGCTCTTTTCGAGCTATTTAATGCGAAAAAACAAGTTTTCTGGTGTGTTGACCACTCCACAGTGCGTTTGATATGTAGAGCCGCCGATAACTTGGTTTTCGTGTGGTTTCCAGCTGAAATATACAATTTCTGCGATAATCTTTGTGTTTCATCTATGAGAAGTATGCAGAATCAACCAGAACGCTCTTTTCGAGCTAGTTAATGCGAGTAACATGTTTTCTGGTGTTTTCACCACTCCACGGTGTGTCTGATATGCAGAACCGGCGATATCTTGGTTTTCTTGGGGTTTCCAGCTGAGATATGCATTTTCTGCGATAATCTTGGTGAGTCTTCTGTCAGAAGTATGCAGAATCATCTTGATCGCTCTTTTCGGGCTATTTAATGCCAGAAACACGTTTTCTGGTGTTTTCACCACCCCACAGTGCGTTTGATATACAGAACCGGCGACATCTTGATTTTCGTGAGGTTTCTAACTGAGATATGCATTTTCTGCGATAATATTTGTGAGACTTCAGTCAGAAGTATGCAGAATCATCTAGATCGCTCGTTTCGAGCTATTTAATGCGAAAAAACAAGTTTTCTGGTGTGTTGACCACTCCACAGTGCGTTTGATATGTAGAGCCGCCGATAACTTGGTTTTCGTGTGGTTTCCAGCTGAAATATACAATTTCTGCGATAATCTTTGTGTTTCATCTATGAGAAGTGTGCAGAATCAACCAGAACGCTCTTTTCGAGCTAGTTAATGCGAGTAACATGTTTTCTGGTGTTTTCACCACTCCACGGTGCGTCTGATATGCAGAACCGGCGATATCTTGGTTTTCTTGGGGTTTCCAGCTGAGATATGCATTTTCTGCGATAATCTTGGTGAGTCTTCTGTCAGAAGTATGCAGAATCATCTAGATCGCTCTTTTCGGGCTATTTAATGCCAGAAACACGTTTTCTGGTGTTTTCACCACTCCACAGTGCGTTTGATATGCAGAACCGGCGACATCTTGATTTTCGTGAGGTTTCTAACTGAGATATGCATTTTCTGCGATAATATTTGTGAGACTTCAGTCAGAAGTATGCAGAATCATCTAGATCGCTCGTTTCGAGCTATTTAATGCGAAAAAACAAGTTTTCTGGTGTGTTGACCACTCCACAGTGCGTTTGATATGTAGAGCCGCCGATAACTTGGTTTTCGTGTGGTTTCCAGCTGAAATATACAATTTCTGCGATAATCTTTGTGTTTCATCTATGAGAAGTATGCAGAATCAACCAGAACGCTCTTTTCGAGCTAGTTAATGCGAGTAACATGTTTTCTGGTGTTTTCACCACTCCACGGTGCGTCTGATATGCAGAACCGGCGATATCTTGGTTTTCTTGGGGTTTCCAGCTGAGATATGCATTTTCTGCGATAATCTTGGTGAGCCTTCTGTCAGAAGTATGCAGAATCATCTAGATCGCTCTTTTCGGGCTATTTAATGCCAGAAACACGTTTTCTGGTGTTTTCACCACCCCACAGTGCGTTTGATATGCAGAACCGGCGATATCTTGGTTTTCGTCGGGTTTCAAGCTGAGATATGCATTTTCAACCATAATATTTTTGATACTTCAGTCAGAAGGATGCAGAATCATCTAGATCGCTCGTTTCGAGCTATTTAATGCGAGATACGCGTTATCTGGTTGTTTTCACCACTCCACAGTGCGTTTGATATGCGGAAACTGCGATATCCTCGGTTTCATTGGGTTTCCAGATGAGATATGCATTTTCTACGATAATATTGGTGAGACTTCAATCAGAAGTTTGCAGAATCATCCAGAACGCTCTTTTCGAGCTAGTTAATGCGAGTAACACGTTTCCTGGTGTTTTCACCACCCCACAGTGCGTCTGATATGCAGAACCGGCGACATCTTGGTTTTCGTCGGGTTTCAAGCTGAGATATGCATTTTCTGCGATAATATTGGTGAGACTTCTGTCCGAAGTATGCAGAATCATCGATATCGCTCTTTTCGAGTTATTTAATGCGAGAAAAACGCTATCTGGTGTTTTGACCACTCCACAGTGCGTTTGATATGCAGAAATGGCGAAATCTTGGTTTTCGTCGGTTTTCATCATGAGGTATGCATTTTCTGCGATAATCTTGGTGCGACTTCTGTCAGAAGTATGCAGAATCATCGAGATCGCTCTTTTCGAGCTATTTAATGCGAGAAACGCGTTATCTCGTGTTTTCACCACTCCACAGTGCGTTTGATATACAGAACCGGCGACATCTTGATTTTGGTGAGGTTTCAAGCTGAAATATGCATTTTCTGCGATAATATTGGTGATACTTCAGTCAGAAGTATGCAGAATCATCTAGATGGCTCGTTTCGAGCTATTTAATGCGAGATACGCGTTATCTGGTTGTTTTCACCACTCCACAGTGCGTTTGATATACAGAACCGGCGACATCTTGATTTCCGTGAGGTTTCAAGCTGAGATATGCATTTTCTCCGATAATATTGGTGCGACTTCTGTCAGAAGTATGCAGAATCATCGAGATCGCTCGTTTCGAGCTATTTGATGCGAAAAAACAAGTTTTCTGGTGTTTTGACCACTCCACAGTGCGTGTGATATGTAGAAATGGCGAAATCTTGGTTTTCGTCGGTTTTCATACTGAGGTATGCATTTTCTGCGATAATCTTGGTGCGACTTCTGTCAGAAGTATGCAGAATCATCGAGATCGCTCTTTTCGAGCTATTTAATGCGAGAAACGCGTTATCTCGTGTATTGACCACTCCACAGTTCGTTTGATATGCACAACCGGCGATATCTTGGTTTTCGTCGGGTTTCAAGCTGAGATATGCATTTTCAACGATAATATTGGTGATACTTCAGTCAGAAGTATGCAGAATCATCTAGATCGCTCTTTTCGAGCTAGTTAATGCGAGTTACAGGTTTTCTGGTGTTTTCACCACTCCACAGTGCGTCTGATATGCAGAACCGGCGACATCTTGGTTTTCGTGGGGTGTCCAGCTGAAATATGCATTTTCTGCGATAATCTTTGTGCTTCATCTATGAGAAGAATGCAGAATCATCTAGATCGCTCTTTTCGAGCTATTTGATGCGAGAAACGCGTTTTCTGGTGTTTTCACCACCCCACAGTGCGTTTGATATGCAGAACCGGCGACATCTTGGTTTTCGTCGGGTTTCCAGCTGAGATATGCATTTTCTGCGATAATCTTGGTGAGATTTTAGTCAGAAGTATGCATAATCATCTAGATCGCTCGTTTCGAGCTATTTAATGCGAAAAAACAAGTTTTCTGGTGTTTTGGCCACTCCTCAGTGCGTGTGATATGTAGAGCCGCCGATAACTTGGTTTTCGTGGGGTTTCCAGCTGAAATATGCATTTTCTGCGATAATCTTTGTGTTGCATCTATGAGAAGTATGCAGAATCATCCAGAACTCTCTTTTCGAGCTAGTTAATGCGAGTAACACGTTTTCTGGTGTTTTCACCACTCCACAGTGCGTTTGATATGCAGAACCGGCGATATCTTGGTTTTCGTGGGGTTTCCAGTTGAGATATGCATTTTCTGCGATAATCTTGGTGAGACTTTAGTCAGAAGTATGCAGAATCATCTAGATCGCTCGTTTCGAGCTATTTAATGCGATAAACACGTTATCTGGTTGTTTTCACCACTCCACAGTGCGTTTGATATGCAGAACCGGCGACATCTTGGTTTTGGTCGGGTTTCCAGCTGAGATATGCATTTTCAACGATAATATTTTTGATACTTCAGTCAGAAGGATGCAGAATCATCTAGATCGCTCGTTTCGAGCTATTTAATGCGAGATACGCGTTATCTGGTTGTTTTCACCACTCCACAGTGCGTTTGATATGCGGAAACTGCGATATCCTCGGTTTCATTGGGTTTCCAGCTGAGATATGCATGTTCTGCGATAATCTTGTTGAGTCCTCTGTCAGAAGTATGCAGAATCATCTAGATCGCTCTTTTCGAGCTATTTAATGCGTGAAACACGTTTTCAGGTGTTTTCACCACCCCACAGTGCGTTTGATATGCAGAACCGGCGACATCTTGATTTTCGTGAGGTTTCAAGCTGAGATATATATTGTCTGCTATAATATTGGTGCGACTTCTGTCTGAAGTATGCAGAATCATCGATATCGCTCTTTTCGAGCTATTTAATGCGAGAAACACGTTATCTGGTGTTTTGACCACTCCACAGTGCGTGTGATATGTAGAGCCGCCGATAACTCGGTTTTCGTGGGGTTTCCAGCTGAAATATGCATTTTCTGCGATAATCTTGCTGAGTCTTCTGTTAGAAGTATGCAGAATCATCGGGATCGCTCTTTTCGAGCTAGTTAATGCGAGTAACACGTTTTCTGGTGTTTTCACCACTCCACAGTGCGTTTGATATGCAGAACCGGCGACATCTTGGTTTTCGTCGGGTTTCCAGCTGAGATATGCATTTTCTGCGATAATCTTTGTGTTGCATCTATGAGAAGTATGCAGAATCATCCAGAACTCTCTTTTCGAGCTAGTTAATGCGAGTAACACGTTTCCTGGTGTTTTCACCACTCCACAGTGCGTTTGATATGCAGAACCGGCGACATCTTGGTTTTCGTCGGGTTTCCAGCTGAGATATGCATTTTCTGCGATAATATTGGTGAGACTTCAGTCAGAAGTATGCAGAATCATCTACATCGCTCGTTTCGAGCTATTTAATGCGAGAAACACGTTAGCAGGTTGTTTTCACCACTCCAAGGTGCGTTTGATATGCAGAACCGGCGACATCTTGATTTTCGTGATGTTTCAAGCTGAGATATATATTTTCTGCGATAATATTGGTGAGACTTCAGTCAGAAGTATGCAGAATCATCTAGATCGCTCGTTTCGAGCTATTTAATGCGAGAAACACGTTAGCTGGTTGTTTTCACCACTCCACAGTGCGTTTGATATGCAGAACCGGCGACATCTTGATTTTCGTGAGGTTTCAAGCTGAGATATATATTGTCTGCTATAATATTGGTGCGACTTCTGTCTGAAGTATGCAGAATCATCGATATCGCTCTTTTCGAGCTATTTAATGCGAGAAACACGTTATCTGGTGTTTTGACCACTCCACAGTGCGTGTGATATGTAGAGCCGCCGATAACTCGGTTTTCGTGGGGTTTCCAGCTGAAATATGCATTTTCTGCGATAATCTTGCTGAGTCTTCTGTTAGAAGTATGCAGAATCATCGGGATCGCTCTTTTCGAGCAATTTAATGCGAGACACACGTCATCTGGTTGTTTTCACCACTCCACAGTGCATTTGGTATGCAGAACCGGCGACATCTTGATTTTAATGAGGTTTCAAGCTGAGATATGCATTTTCTGCGATAATCTTGGTGAGACTTCAGTCAGAAGTATACAGGATTATCTAGATGGCCCTTTCGTGCTATTTAATGCGAAGAAACAAGTTTCCTGGTGTTTTCAACATTCCACAGTGCGTTTGATATGCTGAACCGGCGATATCTTGATTTTCGTTGTGTTTCCAGCTGAGATATGCATTTTCTGCGATAATCTTGGTGTTACTTCCGTGAGAGGTATGCAGAATCGTCGAGAACGCTCTGTTCGAGCTATTTAATGCCGGAAATACGTAATCTGGTGTTTTGACCACTCCACAGTGCGTTAGATATGCAGAGCCGCAGATAACTTGGTTTTCGTGGAGTTTCAGGATGAGATATTCGTTTTCGGCGATAATCTTGGTGTCTCATCTATGAGAAGTATGCAGAATCATCGAGAACGCTCTTTTCGAGCTACATAAAGCGAGAAATACGTTTTCTGGTGTTTTCACCACACCACAGTCCGTTTGATGTGCAGAACCGGAGATAACTTGGTTTTCGGGAGGTTTCAAGATGAGATATGCATTTTCTGCGATAATCTTGGTGAGTCTTCTGTCAGAAGTATGCAGAATCATCTAGATCGCTCTTTGCGAGCTATTTAATGCGAGAAACACGCTTTCTGATGTATTCACCACTCCACAGTGCGTTTGACATGCAGAACCGGCGACATCTTGGACTTCGTCGGGGTTCAAGCTGAGATATGCATTTTCAACGATAATCTTGGTGAGAATTCTGTCAGAAGTATGCAGAATCATCTAGATCGCTCTTTTCGAGCTACGTAATGCGAGAAACACGTTATCTGGTGTTTTCACCACACCACAGTCCGTTTGATGTGCAGAACCGGAGATAACTTGGTTTTCGGGAGGTTTCAAGATGAGATATGCATTTTCTGCGATAATCTTGGTGAGACTTCAGTCAGAAGTATGCAGAATCATCTAGATCGCTCTTCTCGAGCTATTTAAATCGAGAAACACGTTTTCTGGTGTTTTCACCACCCCACAGTACGTTTGATATGCAGAACCGGCGACATCGTGGTTTTCGTCGGGTTTCAAGCTGAGATATGCATTTTCTGCGATAATCTTGGTGAGAATTCTGTCAGAAGTATGCAGAATCATCTAGATCTCTCTTTTCGAGCTACTTAATGCGAGGAACACGTTTTCTCGTGTTTTCACCACACCACAGTACGTTTGATGTGCAGAACCGGAGATATCATAGTTTTCGTGGGGTTTCCAGCTGAGATATGCATTTTCTGCGATAATATTGGTGAGACTTCAGTCAGAAGTATGCAGAATCGTCTAGATCGCTCGTTTCGTGCTATTTAATGCGAAGAAACAAGTTTTCTGGTGTTTTCAACATTCCACTGTGCGTTTGATATGCAGAACCGGCGATATCTTGATTTTCGTGGTGTTTCCCGTTGAGATATGCATTTTCAGTGATAATCGTCATGATTCTTCTGTGACAAGTGTGCAGAATCACTGAAATCGCTGTTTTTGTGCTATTGAATGCGAGAAACACGTTTTCCGGTGGTTTCAGCACTCCACAGTGCGTTTGATATGCGGAAACTGCGATATCTCAGCTTTCGTGGGGTTGCCAGCTGGGACATGCATTTTCTACGATAACCTTGGAAATTGCTCCGTGAGAAGTATGCAAAATCACCGAAATCGCTGCTTTCGTGCTATTGAATGTAAATAACACGTTTCCTGGTGTTCCAGCACTCCACAGTGCGTTTGATATGCGGAATCTGCGACATCATCGGTTTCGTTGTGTTTCCAGCAGAGATATGTATTTTCTGTGATAATCTTTGAGTTTCTTCTGTCACAAGTGTGTATAATCCCCGAAATCGGTGGCTTACAGCTATTTAATGCGAAATAACACGTTTCCTGGTGTTCCAGCACTCCACAGTGCGTTTGATATGCGGAAACTGCGATATCATCGGTTTCGTTGGGTTTCCAGCTGAGGTATGCATTTTCAGTGATATTCGTCGATATTCTTCTGTGACATGTGTCCAGAATCACCGAAATCGCTGTTTTCGTGCTATTGAATGCGAAAACCACGTTTCCTGGTGTTTTTAGCACTCCACAGTTCGTTTGACATGCGGAAACTGCGATATCTGCGGTTTCGTTGGGTTTCCAGCTGAGATACGCATTTTCGGTGATAATCTTCATGATTCTTCTGTGACAAGTGTGCAGAATCACCGAAATCGCTGTTTTTGTGCGATTGAATGCGAGAAACACGTTTTCTGGTGTTTTCAGCACTCCACAGTGCGTTTGACATGCGGAAACTGCGATATCTTCGTTTTCGTTGGGTTTCCAGCTGAGATATGCATTTTCTGTGATAATCGTCGAGATTCTTCTGTGTCAAGTGTGCAGAATCATCGAAATCGCTGTTTTCGTGCTATTGAATGCGAGAAACACGTTTTCTGGTGGTTTCAGCACTTCACAGTGCGTTTGACATGTGGAAACTGCGATATCTTCGGTTTCGTTGGGTTTCCAGCTGAGATATGCATTTTCAGTGATAGTCTTCATGATTCTTCTGTGTCAAGTGTGCAGAATCACCGACATTGCTGTTTTCGTGCTATTGAATACGAAAAACACGTTTTCTGGTGTTTTCAGCACTCCACAGTGCGTTTGACATGCGGAAACTGCGATATCTTCGGTTTCGTTGGGTTTCCAGCAGAGATATGCATTTTCTGTGATAAGCATCATGATTCTTCTGTGACATGTGTGCAGAATCACAGAAATCGCTGTTTTCGTGCTATTGAATGCAAAAACCACGTTTCCTGGTGTTTTCAGCACTCCACAGTTCGTTTGACACGCGGAAACTGCGATATCTTCGTTTTCGTGGGGTTGCCAGCTGGGGCATGCATTTTCTACGATAACCTTGGAAATTCCTCCGTGAGAAGTATGCAAAATCACCGAAATCGCTGTTTTCGTGCTATTGAATGTAAATAACACGTTTCCTTGTGTTCCAGCACCCCACAGTGCGTTTGATATGCGGAAACTGCGACATCATCGGTTTCGGTGTGTTTCCAGCAGAGATATGTATTTTCTGTGTTAATCTTTGAGTTTCTTCTGTCACAAGTGTGTATAATCCCCGAATTCGGTGGCTTACAGCTATTTAATGCGAAATAACACGTTTCCAGGTGTTCCAGCACTCCACAGTGCGATTGATACGCGGAAACTGCGATATCATCGGTTTCGTTGGGTTTCCAGCTGAGATATGCATTTTCAGTGATATTCGTCGATATTCTTCTGTGACATGCGTCCAGAATCACCGAAATCGCTGTTTTCGTGCCATTGAATGCGAAAACCACGTTTCCTGGTGTTTTCAGCACTCCACAGTGCGTTGATATGCGGAAACTGCGATATCTCCGGTTTCGTGGGGTTTCCAGCTGATATATGCATTTTCAGTGATAATCTGCAGGATTCTTCTGTTAAAAGTGCTCATAATCACCGAAATCGCTGTCTTACTGCTATTTAATGCGAAATAACACGCTTGTTCTGTTCCAGCATTCCACAGTGCGTTTGATATGCGGAAACTGCGATATCTCCGGTATCGTTGGGTTTCCAGCTGAGATATGCATTTTCAGTGATAATCTTCATGATTCTGCTGTGACTAGTGTGCATAATCACCGAATTCGCTGGCTTACTGCTATTTAATGCGAAAAACACGTTTTCTGGTGTTTTCAGCACTCCACAGTGCGTTTGATATGCGGAAACTGCGATATCTTCGTATTCGTGGGGTTTCCAGCTGAGACATGTAATTTCTACGATAATCTTGGAAATTCCTCCGTGAGAAGTATGCAGAATCACCGAAATCGCTGTTTTCGTGCAATTGAATGTAAATAACACGTTTCCTGGTGTTCCAGCACTCCACAGTGCGTTTGATACGCGGAAAATGCGACATCATCGGTTTCGTCGTGTTTCCAGCAGAGATATGTATTTTCTGCGATAATCTTCGAGTTTCTTCTGTCACAAGTGTGTATAATCTCCGAAATCGGTGGCTTACAGCTATTTAATGCGAAATAACACTTTTCCTGGTGTTCCAGCACTCCACAGTGCGTTTAATATGCGGAAACTGCGATATCATCGGTTTCGTTGGGTTTCCAGCTGAGATATGCATTTTCAGTGATATTCGTCGAGATTCTTCTGTGACATGTGTGCAGAATCACTGAAATCGCTGTTTTCGTTCTATTGAATGCGAAAACCACATTTCCTGGTGTTTTTAGCACTCCACAGTTCGTTTGACATGCGGAAACTGCGATATCTGCGTTTTCGTTGGGTTTCCAGCTGAGACATGTAATTTCTACGATAATCTTGGAAATTCCTCCGTGAGAAGTATGCAGAATCACCGAAATCGCTGTTTTCGTGCTATTGAATGTAAATAACACGTTTCCTGGTGTTCCAGCACTCCACAGTGCGTTTGATATCCGGAAAATACGACATCATCGGTTTCGTTGTGTTTCCAGCAGAGATATGTATTTTCTGTGATAATCTTCGAGTTTCTTCTGTCACAAGTGTGTATAATCTCCGAAATCGGTGGCTTACAGCTATTTAATGCGAAATAACACTTTTCCTGGTGTTCCAGCACTCCACAGTGCGTTTGACATGTGGAAACTGCGATATCTTCGGTTTCGTTGGGTTTCCAGCTGAGATATGCATTTTCAGTGATAGTCTTCATGATTCTTCTGTGTCAAGTATGCAGAATCACCGACATTGCTGCTTTCGTGCTATTGAATACGAAAAACACGTTTTCTGGTGTTTTCAGCACTCCACAGTGCGTTTGACATGCGGAAACTGCGATATCTTCGGTTTCGTTGGGTTTCCAGCAGAGATATGCATTTTCTGTGATAAGCATCATGATTCTTCTGTGACAAGTGTGCAGAATCACCGAAATCGCTGTTTTTGTGCTATTGAATGCGACAAACACGTTTTCTGGTGGTTTCAGCACTCCACAGTGCGTTTGACATGTGGAAACTGCAATATCATCGGTTTCGTTGGGTTGCCAGCTGAGATATGCACTTTCAGTGATAATCTTCATGATTCTTCTGTGACACGTGTGCAGAATCACAGAAATCGCTGTTTTCGTGCTATTGAATGCAAAAACCACGTTTCCTGGTGTTTTCAGCACTCCACAGTTCGTTTGACACGCGGAAACTGCGATATCTTCGTTTTCGTGGGGTTGCCAGCTGGGACATGCATTTTCTACGATAACCTTGGAAATTCCTCCGTGAGAAGTATGCAAAATCACCGAAATCGCTGTTTTCGTGCTATTGAATGTAAATAACACGTTTCCTGGTGTTCCAGCACCCCACAGTGCGTTTGATATGCGGAAACTGCGACATCATCGGTTTCGTTGTGTTTCCAGCAGAGATATGTATTTTCTGTGATAATCTTTGAGTTTCTTCTGTCACAAGTGTGTATAATCCCCGAAATCGGTGGCTTACAGCTATTTAATGCGAAATAACACTTTTCCTGGTGTTCCAGCACTCCACAGTGCGTTTGATATGCGGAAACTGCGATATCATCGGTTTCGTTGGGTTTCCAGCTGAGATATGCATTTTCAGTGATATTCGTCGAGATTCTTCTGTGACATGTGTGCAGAATCACTGAAATCGCTGTTTTCGTGCTATTGAATGCGAAAACCACGTTTCCTGGTGTTTTTAGCACTCCACAGTGCGTTGATATGCGGAAACTGTGATATCTCCGGTTTCGTGGGGTTTCCAGCTGATATATGCATTTTCAGTGATAATCTTCAGGATGCTTCTGTTGGAAGTGCTCATAATCACCGAAATCGCTGGCTTACTGCTATTTAATGCAAAATAACACGTATCTTCTGTTCCAGCGCTCCACAGTGCGTTTGATATGCGGAAACTGCGATATCTCCGGTATCGTTGGGTTTCCAGCTGAGATATGCATTTTCAGCGATAATCTTCATGATTCTGCTGTGTCTAGTGTGCATAATCACCGAATACGCTGGCTTACTGCTATTTAATGCGAAAAACACGTTTTCTGGTGTTTTCAGCACTCCACAGTGCGTTTGATATGCGGAAACTGCGATATTTTCGTATTCGTGGGGTTTCCAGCTGAGACATGTAATTTCTACGATAATCTTGGAAATTCCTCCGTGAGAAGTATGCAGAATCACCGGAATCGCTATTTTCGTGCTATTGAATGTAAATAACACGTTTCCTGGTGTTCCAGCACTCCACAGTGCGTTTGATATGCGGAAAATGCGACATCATCGGTTTCGTTGTGTTTCCAGCAGTGATATGTATTTTCTGTGATAATCTTCGAGTTTCTTCTGTCACAAGTGTGTATAATCTCCGAAATCGGTGGCTTACAGTTATTTAATGCGAAATAACAATTTTCCTGGTGTTCCAGCACTCCACAGTGCGTTTGATATGCGGAAACTGCGATATCATCGGTTTCGTTGGGTTTCCAGCTGAGATATGCATTTTCCGTGATGATCTTCATGATTCTTCTGTGACAGGTGTGCAGAATCACCAAAATCGCTGTTTTCGAGATATTGAATGCGAAAAACACGTTTTCTGGTGTTTTCAGCACTCCACAGTGCGATTGTCATGCGGATACAGCGATATCTTCGGTTTCGTTGGGTTTCTAGCGGACATATGCATTTTCAATGATAATCTTCATGATTCTTCTATGACAAGTGTGCAGAATCACCGAAATCGCTCTGGTCGTGCTATTTAATCGCGAAAAACACGTTTTCTGGTGTTTTCAGCACTCCACAGTGCGTTTGACATGCGGAAACTGCGATATCTCCGGTTTCGTTGGGTTTCCAGCTGAAATATGCATTCTCAGTGTTAATATTCATGATTCTTCTGTGACAAGTGTGCAGAATCACCGAAATCGCTGTTGTCGTGCTATTTAATGCGAAAAACACGTTTTCTGGTGTTTTCAGCACTCCACAGTGCGTTTGATATGCGGAAACTGCGATATCTCCGGTTTCGTTGGGTTTCCAGCTGACATATGCATTTTGAATGATAATCTTCATGATTCTTCTGTGACAAGTGTGCCGAATCACCAAAATCGCTTTTTACGAGCTATTGAATGCGAAAAACTCGTTTTCTGGTGTTTTCAGCACTCCACAGTGCGTTTGATATGCGGAAACTGCGATATCTCAGGTTTCGTTGGGTTTCCAGCTGAGATATGCATTTTCCGTGATGATCTTCATGATTCTTCTGTGACAGGTGTGCAGAATCACCAAAATCGCTGTTTTCGCGATATTGAATGCGAAAAACACGTTTTCTGGTGTTTTCAGCACTCCACAGTGCGTTTGATATGCGGAAACTGCGATATCTTCGTTTTCGTGGGGTTTCCAGCTGAGACATATGCATTTTCTACGATAATCTTGGATATTCTTCAGTGAGAAGCATGCAGAATCGCCGGAATCGCTGTTTTCGTGCTATTTAGTGCGAAATAACACTTTTCTCGCGTTACAGCACTCCACAGTTCGTTTGTCATGCGGATACAGCGATATCTTCGGTTTCGTGGGGTTTCCAGCTGAGACATATGCATTTTCTACGATAATCTTGGATATTCTTCAGTGAGAAGCATGCAGAATCGCCGGAATCGCTGTTTTCGTGCTATTTAGTGCGAAATAACACGTTTCTCGCGTTACAGCACTCCACAGTTCGTTTGTCATGCGGATACAGCTATATCTTCGGTTTCGTTGGGTTTCCAGCGGACATATGCATTTTCAATGATAATCTTCATGATTCTTCTATGACAAGTGTGCAGAATCACCGAAATCGCTCTGGTCGTGCTATTTAATGCGAGAAACACGTTTTCTGGTGTTTTCAGCTCTCCACAGTGCGTTTGATATGCGGAAACAGCGATAGCTTCGATTTCGTGAGTTTTCCAGCTGAGATATCCATTTTCTACGATAATCTTGGATATTCTTCTGTGAGAAGGATGCAGAATTACCGAAATCGCTGTTGTCGTGCTATTTGATGTGAAAAACACGTTTTCTGGTGTTTTCAGCACTCCACAGTGTGTTTGTCATGCGGAAACTGCGACATCTCCGGTTTCGTTGGGTTTCCAGCTGACATATGCATTTTGAATGATAATCTTCATGATTCTTCTGTGACAAGTGTGCCGATTCACCAAAATCGCTTTTTACGAGCTATTGAATGCGAAAAACTCGTTTTCTGGTGTTTTCAGCACTCCACAGTGCGTTTGGTATGCGGAAACTGCGATATCTTCGTTTTCGTGGTGTTTCCAGCTGAGAAATGTATTTTCTACGATAATCTTGGATATTCTTCTGTGAGAAGTATGCAGAATCACCGAAACCGCTGTTTACGTGCTATTTATTGCGAAATAACACGTTTCCTGGTGTTCCAGCACTCCACAGTGCATTTGATATGCGGAAACTGCGATATCTCCGGTTTCGATGGGTTTCCTGCTGAGATATGCATTTTCAGTGATTATCTTCATGATTCTTCTGTGACAAGTGTGCAGAATCACCAAAATCGCTGCTGTCGGGCTCTTTGATGCGAAATTACACGTTTCCTGGTGTTCCAGCACTCCACAGTGCATTTGATATGCGGAAACTGCAATATCTCCGGTTTCGTTGTGTTTCCAGCTGAGATATGCATTCTCTGCGATAATCTTCATGATTCTTCTGTGACAAGTGTGCAGAATCACCAAAATCGCTGTTTTCGTGCTATTTAATGCGAAAGACGCGTTTTCTGGTGGTTTCAGCACTCCACAGTGCGTTTGACATGCGGAAACTGCGATATCTCCGGTTTCGTTGGGTTTCCAGCTGAGATATGCATTTTGAGTGATAATCTTCATGATTCTTCTGTGACAAGTGAGCAGAATCACAAAAATCGCTGTTGTCGTGCTATTTGATGTGAAAAACACGTTTTGTGGTGTTTTCAGCACTCCACAGTGTGTTTGTCATGCGGAAACTGCGATATCTCCGGTTTCGTTGGGTTTCCAGCTGACATATGCATTTTGAATGATAATCTTCATGATCCTTCTGTGACAAGTGTGCCGAATCACCAAAATCGCTTTTTACGAGCTATTGAATGCGAAAAACTCGTTTTCTGGTGTTTTCTGCACTCCACAGTGCGTTTGGTATGCGGAAACTGCGATATCTTCGTTTTCGTGGTGTTTCCAGCTGAGAAATGTATTTTCTACGATAGTCTTGGATATTCTTCAGTGAGAAGTATGCAGAATCACCGAAACCGCTGTTTACGTGCTATTTATTGTGAAATAACACGTTTCCTGGTGTTCCAGCACTCCACAGTGCATTTGATATGCGGAAACTGCGATATCTCCGGTTTCGATGGGTTTCCTGCTGAGATATGCATTTTCAGTGATTATCTTCATGATTCTTCTGTGACAAGTGTGCAGAATCACCAAAATCGCTGTTTTCGAGCTATTGAATGCGAAAAACACGTTTTCTGGTGTTTTCAGCACTGCACAGTGCGTTTAATGTGCGGAAACTGCGATATCTTCGGTTTCGTTGGGTTTCCAGCTGAAATATGCATTCTCAGTGTTAATCTTCATGATTCTTCTGTGACAAGTGCGCAGAATCACCGAAATCGCTGTTGTCGTGCTATTTAATGCGAAAAACACGTGATCTGGTGTTTTGAGCACTCCACAGTGCGTTTGGTATGCGGAAACTGCGATATCTTCGTTTTCGTGGGGTTTCCAGCTGAGACATGTATTTTCTACGATAATCTTGGATATTCTTCTGTGAGAAGGATGCAGAATTCCCGAAATCGCTGTTGTCGTTCTATTTGATGTGAAAAACACGTTTTGTGGTGGTTTCAGCACCCCACAGTGCGTTTGATATGCGGAAACTGCGATATCTTTGGTTTCGTAGGGTTTCCAGCTGAAATATGCATTCTCAGTGTTAATCTTCATGATTCTTCTGTGACAAGTGTGCAGAATCACCAAAATCGCTGGTTTCGTGCTATTTGATGCGAAAAACACGTTTTCTGGTGTTCCAGCACTCCACAGTGCATTCGATATGCGGAAACTGCGATATCTCCGGTTTCGTTGGGTTTCCAGCTGAGATATGCATTTTCAGTGATAATCTTCATGATTCTTCTGTGACAAGTGTGCAGAATCACCAAAATCGCTGGTTTCGTGCTATTTGATGCGAAAAACACGTTTTCTGGTGTTCCAGCACTCCACAGTGCATTTGATATGCGGAAACTGCGATATCTCCGGTTTCGATGGGTTTCCAGCTGAGATATGCATTTTCAGTGATAATCTTCATGATTCTTCTGTGACAAGTGTGCAGAATCACCAAAATCGCTGGTTTCGTGCTATTTGATGCGAAAAACACGTTTTCTGGTGTTTTCTGCACTCCACAGTGCGTTTGAAATGCGGAAACTGCAATACCTTCGTTTTCGTGGGGTTTCCAGCCGAGATATGCATTTTCTACGATTATCTTGAATATTCTTCTGTGAGAAGGATGCAGAATAACCGAAAACGCTGTTGTCGTGCTATTTGATGCGAAAAACACGTTTTCTGGTGTTTGCAGCACTCCACAGTGAGTTTGATATGCGGAAGCAGCGATATCTTCGTTTTCGTGGGGTTTCAAGGTGAGATATGCATTTTCGGTGATAATCTTCATGATTATTCTGTGACAAGTGTGCAGAATCACCAAAATCGCTGTTTTCGTGCTATTTGATGCGAAAAACACGTTTTCTGGTGTTTTCTGCACTCCACAGTGCGTTTGAAATGCGGAAACTGCAATACCTTCGTTTTCGTGGGGTTTCCAGCCGAGATATGCATTTTCTACGATAATCTTGAATATTCTTCTGTGAGAAGTATGCAGAATCACCGAAATCGCTGTTTCCGTGCTATTTGATGCGAAAAACACGTTTTCTGGTGTTTTCAGCACTCCACAGTGCGCTTGACGTGCGGAAACTGCAATATCTTCGTTTTCGTGGGGTTTCCAGCCGAGATATGCATTTTCGGTGATAATATTCATGATCATTCTGTGACAAGTGTGCAGAATCACCAAAATCGCTGCTTTCGTGCTATTTGATGCGAAAAACACGTTTTCTGGTGTTATCAGTACTCCACCGTGCGCCTGACATGCGGAAACTGCAATATCTCCGTTTTCGTGGCGTTTCCAGCTGAGGCATGTATTTTCTACGATAATCTTGAATATTCTTCTGTGAGAAGTATGCAGAATCCCCGAAATCGCTGTTTTCGTGCTATTTGATGCGAAAAACACGTTTTCTGGTGTTTTCTTCACTCCACAGTGCGTTTGAAATGCGGAAACTGCGATATCTTCGTTTTCGTGGGGTTTCCAGGTGAGGCATGTATTTTCTACGATAATCTTGAATATTCTTCTGTGAGAAGTATGCAGAATCACCGAAATCGCTGTTTTCGTGCTATTTAATGCGAAAAACACGTTTTCTGGTGTTCTCAGCACTCCACAGTGCGCTTGACGTGCGGAAACTGCAATACCTTCATTTTCGTGGGGTTTCCAGCCGAGATATGCATTTTCTACGATAATCTTGAATATTCTTCTGTGAGAAGGATGCAGAATAACCGCAAACGCTGTTGTCGTGCTATTTGATGCGAAAAACACGTTTTCTGGTGTTTGCAGCACTCCACAGTGCGTTTGATATGCGGAAGCAGCGATATCTTCGTTTTCGTGGGGTTTCAAGGTGAGATATGCATTTTCGGTGATATTCTTCATGATTATTCTGTGACAAGTGTGCAGAATCACCAAAATCGCTGTTGTCGTGCTATTTGATGCGAAATACACGTTTTCTGGTGTTATCAGCACTCCACAGTGCGTTTGAAATGCGGAAACTGCAATACCTTCGTTTTCGTGGGGTTTCCAGCCGAGATATGCATTTTCTACGATAATCTTGAATATTCATCTGTGAGAAGGATGCAGAATATCCGAAATCGCCGTTGTCGTGCTATTTGATGCGAAAAACACGTCTTCTGGTGTTTTCTGCACTCCACAGTGCGTTTCAAATGCGGAAACTGCGATATCTTCGTTTTCGTGGGGTTTCCAGGTGAGGCATGTATTTTCTACGATAATCTTGAATATTCTTCTGTGAGAAGGATGCAGAATAACCGAAATTGCTGTTGTCGTGCTATTTGATGCGAAAAACACGTTTTCTGGTGTTTGCAGCACTCCACAGTGCGTTTGATATGCGGAAGCAGCGATATCTTCGTTTTCGCGGGGTTTCCAGCCGAGATATGCATTTTCTACGATAATCTAGAATATTCATCTGTGAGAAGGATGCAGAATATCCGAAATCGCCGTTGTCGTGCTATTTGATGCGAAAAACACGTTTTCTGGTGTTTTCTGCACTCCACAGTGCGGTTGAAATGCGGAAACTGCGATATCTTCGTTTTCGTGGGGTTTCCAGCTGAGACATATGCATTTTCTACGATAATCTTGGATATTCTTCAGTGAGAAGCATGCAGAATCGCCGGAATCGCTGTTTTCGTGCTATTTAGTGCGAAATAACACGTTTCTCGCGTTACAGCACTCCACAGTTCGTTTGTCATGCGGATACAGCGATATCTTCGGTTTCGAGGGGTTTCCAGCTGAGACATATGCATTTTCTACGATAATCTTGGATATTCTTCAGTGAGAAGCATGCAGAATCGCCGGAATCGCTGTTTTCGTGCTATTTAGTGCGAAATAACACGTTTCTCGCGTTACAGCACTCCACAGTTCGTTTGTCATGCGGATACAGCTATATCTTCGGTTTCGTTGGGTTTCCAGCGGACATATGCATTTTCAATGATAATCTTCATGATTCTTCTATGACAAGTGTGCAGAATCACCGAAATCGCTCTGGTCGTGCTATTTAATGCGAGAAACACGTTTTCTGGTGTTTTCAGCTCTCCACAGTGCGTTTGATATGCGGAAACAGCGATAGCTTCGATTTCGTGAGTTTTCCAGCTGAGATATCCATTTTCTACGATAATCTTGGATATTCTTCTGTGAGAAGGATGCAGAATTACCGAAATCGCTGTTGTCGTGCTATTTGATGTGAAAAACACGTTTTCTGGTGTTTTCAGCACTCCACAGTGTGTTTGTCATGCGGAAACTGCGACATCTCCGGTTTCGTTGGGTTTCCAGCTGACATATGCATTTTGAATGATAATCTTCATGATTCTTCTGTGACAAGTGTGCCGAATCACCAAAATCGCTTTTTACGAGCTATTGAATGCGAAAAACTCGTTTTCTGGTGTTTTCAGCACTCCACAGTGCGTTTGGTATGCGGAAACTGCGATATCTTCGTTTTCGTGGTGTTTCCAGCTGAGAAATGTATTTTCTACGATAATCTTGGATATTCTTCTGTGAGAAGTATGCAGAATCACCGAAACCGCTGTTTACGTGCTATTTATTGCGAAATAACACGTTTCCTGGTGTTCCAGCACTCCACAGTGCATTTGATATGCGGAAACTGCGATATCTCCGGTTTCGATGGGTTTCCTGCTGAGATATGCATTTTCAGTGATTATCTTCATGATTCTTCTGTGACAAGTGTGCAGAATCACCAAAATCGCTGCTGTCGGGCTCTTTGATGCGAAATTACACGTTTCCTGGTGTTCCAGCACTCCACAGTGCATTTGATATGCGGAAACTGCAATATCTCCGGTTTCGTTGTGTTTCCAGCTGAGATATGCATTCTCTGCGATAATCTTCATGATTCTTCGGTGACAAGTGTGCAGAATCACCAAAATCGCTGTTTTCGTGCTATTTAATGCGAAAAACGCGTTTTCTGGTGGTTTCAGCACTCCACAGTGCGTTTGACATGCGGAAACTGCGATATCTCCGGTTTCGTTGGGTTTCCAGCTGAGATATGCATTTTGAGTGATAATCTTCATGATTCTTCTGTGACAAGTGAGCAGAATCACCAAAATCGCTGTTGTCGTGCTATTTGATGTGAAAAACACGTTTTGTGGTGTTTTCAGCACTCCACAGTGTGTTTGTCATGCGGAAACTGCGATATCTCCAGTTTCGTTGGGTTTCCAGCTGACATATGCATTTTGAATGATAATCTTCATGATCCTTCTGTGACAAGTGTGCCGAATCACCAAAATCGCTGTTTTCGAGCTATTGAATGCGAAAAACACGTTTTCTGGTGTTTTCAGCACTCCACAGTGTGTTTGTCATGCGGAAACTGCGACATCTCCGGTTTCGTTGGGTTTCCAGCTGACATATGCATTTTGAATGATAATCTTCATGATTCTTCTGTGACAAGTGTGCCGATTCACCAAAATCGCTTTTTACGAGCTATTGAATGCGAAAAACTCGTTTTCTGGTGTTTTCAGCACTCCACAGTGCGTTTGGTATGCGGAAACTGCGATATCTTCGTTTTCGTGGTGTTTCCAGCTGAGAAATGTATTTTCTACGATAATCTTGGATATTCTTCTGTGAGAAGTATGCAGAATCACCGAAACCGCTGTTTACGTGCTATTTATTGCGAAATAACACGTTTCCTGGTGTTCCAGCACTCCACAGTGCATTTGATATGCGGAAACTGCGATATCTCCGGTTTCGATGGGTTTCCTGCTGAGATATGCATTTTCAGTGATTATCTTCATGATTCTTCTGTGACAAGTGTGCAGAATCACCAAAATCGCTGCTGTCGGGCTCTTTGATGCGAAATTACACGTTTCCTGGTGTTCCAGCACTCCACAGTGCATTTGATATGCGGAAACTGCAATATCTCCGGTTTCGTTGTGTTTCCAGCTGAGATATGCATTCTCTGCGATAATCTTCATGATTCTTCTGTGACAAGTGTGCAGAATCACCAAAATCGCTGTTTTCGTGCTATTTAATGCGAAAGACGCGTTTTCTGGTGGTTTCAGCACTCCACAGTGCGTTTGACATGCGGAAACTGCGATATCTCCGGTTTCGTTGGGTTTCCAGCTGAGATATGCATTTTGAGTGATAATCTTCATGATTCTTCTGTGACAAGTGAGCAGAATCACAAAAATCGCTGTTGTCGTGCTATTTGATGTGAAAAACACGTTTTGTGGTGTTTTCAGCACTCCACAGTGTGTTTGTCATGCGGAAACTGCGATATCTCCGGTTTCGTTGGGTTTCCAGCTGACATATGCATTTTGAATGATAATCTTCATGATCCTTCTGTGACAAGTGTGCCGAATCACCAAAATCGCTTTTTACGAGCTATTGAATGCGAAAAACTCGTTTTCTGGTGTTTTCAGCACTCCACAGTGCGTTTGGTATGCGGAAACTGCGATATCTTCGTTTTCGTGGTGTTTCCAGCTGAGAAATGTATTTTCTACGATAGTCTTGGATATTCTTCAGTGAGATGTATGCAGAATCACCGAAACCGCTGTTTACGTGCTATTTATTGTGAAATAACACGTTTCCTGGTGTTCCAGCACTCCACAGTGCATTTGATATGCGGAAACTGCGATATCTCCGGTTTCGATGGGTTTCCTGCTGAGATATGCATTTTCAGTGATTATCTTCATGATTCTTCTGTGACAAGTGTGCAGAATCACCAAAATCGCTGTTTTCGAGCTATTGAATGCGAAAAACACGTTTTCTGGTGTTTTCAGCACTGCACAGTGCGTTTAATATGCGGAAACTGCGATATCTTCGGTTTCGTTGGGTTTCCAGCTGAAATATGCATTCTCAGTGTTAATCTTCATGATTCTTCTGTGACAAGTGCGCAGAATCACCGAAATCGCTGTTGTCGTGCTATTTAATGCGAAAAACACGTTATCTGGTGTTTTGAGCACTCCACAGTGCGTTTGGTATGCGGAAACTGCGATATCTTCGTTTTCGTGGGGTTTCCAGCTGAGACATGTATTTTCTACGATAATCTTGGATATTCTTCTGTGAGAAGGATGCAGAATTCCCGAAATCGCTGTTGTCGTTCTATTTGATGTGAAAAACACGTTTTGTGGTGGTTTCAGCACCCCACAGTGCGTTTGATATGCGGAAACTGCGATATCTTTGGTTTCGTAGGGTTTCCAGCTGAAATATGCATTCTCAGTGTTAATCTTCATGATTCTTCTGTGACAAGTGTGCAGAATCACCAAAATCGCTGGTTTCGTGCTATTTGATGCGAAAAACACGTTTTCTGGTGTTCCAGCACTCCACAGTGCATTCGATATGCGGAAACTGCGATATCTCCGGTTTCGTTGGGTTTCCAGCTGAGATATGCATTTTCAGTGATAATCTTCATGATTCTTCTGTGACAAGTGTGCAGAATCACCAAAATCGCTGGTTTCGTGCTATTTGATGCGAAAAACACGTTTTCTGGTGTTCCAGCACTCCACAGTGCATTTGATATGCGGAAACTGCGATATCTCCGGTTTCGATGGGTTTCCAGCTGAGATATGCATTTTCAGTGATAATCTTCATGATTCTTCTGTGACAAGTGTGCAGAATCACCAAAATCGCTGGTTTCGTGCTATTTGATGCGAAAAACACGTTTTCTGGTGTTTTCTGCACTCCACAGTGCGTTTGAAATGCGGAAACTGCAATACCTTCGTTTTCGTGGGGTTTCCAGCCGAGATATGCATTTTCTACGATTATCTTGAATATTCTTCTGTGAGAAGGATGCAGAATAACCGAAAACGCTGTTGTCGTGCTATTTGATGCGAAAAACACGTTTTCTGGTGTTTGCAGCACTCCACAGTGAGTTTGATATGCGGAAGCAGCGATATCTTCGTTTTCGTGGGGTTTCAAGGTGAGATATGCATTTTCGGTGATAATCTTCATGATTATTCTGTGACAAGTGTGCAGAATCACCAAAATCGCTGTTTTCGTGCTATTTGATGCGAAAAACACGTTTTCTGGTGTTTTCTGCACTCCACAGTGCGTTTGAAATGCGGAAACTGCAATACCTTCGTTTTCGTGGGGTTTCCAGCCGAGATATGCATTTTCTACGATAATCTTGAATATTCTTCTGTGAGAAGTATGCAGAATCACCGAAATCGCTGTTTCCGTGCTATTTGATGCGAAAAACACGTTTTCTGGTGTTTTCAGCACTCCACAGTGCGCTTGACGTGCGGAAACTGCAATATCTTCGTTTTCGTGGGGTTTCCAGCCGAGATATGCATTTTCGGTGATAATATTCATGATCATTCTGTGACAAGTGTGCAGAATCACCAAAATCGCTGCTTTCGTGCTATTTGATGCGAAAAACACGTTTTCTGGTGTTATCAGTACTCCACCGTGCGCCTGACATGCGGAAACTGCAATATCTCCGTTTTCGTGGCGTTTCCAGCTGAGGCATGTATTTTCTACGATAATCTTGAATATTCTTCTGTGAGAAGTATGCAGAATCCCCGAAATCGCTGTTTTCGTGCTATTTGATGCGAAAAACACGTTTTCTGGTGTTTTCTTCACTCCACAGTGCGTTTGAAATGCGGAAACTGCGATATCTTCGTTTTCGTGGGGTTTCCAGGTGAGGCATGTATTTTCTACGATAATCTTGAATATTCTTCTGTGAGAAGTATGCAGAATCACCGAAATCGCTGTTTTCGTGCTATTTAATGCGAAAAACACGTTTTCTGGTGTTCTCAGCACTCCACAGTGCGCTTGACGTGCGGAAACTGCAATACCTTCATTTTCGTGGGGTTTCCAGCCGAGATATGCATTTTCTACGATAATCTTGAATATTCTTCTGTGAGAAGGATGCAGAATAACCGCAAACGCTGTTGTCGTGCTATTTGATGCGAAAAACACGTTTTCTGGTGTTTGCAGCACTCCACAGTGCGTTTGATATGCGGAAGCAGCGATATCTTCGTTTTCGTGGGGTTTCAAGGTGAGATATGCATTTTCGGTGATATTCTTCATGATTATTCTGTGACAAGTGTGCAGAATCACCAAAATCGCTGTTGTCGTGCTATTTGATGCGAGAAACACGTTTTCTGTTGCTTTCTGCACTCCACAGTGCGCTTGAAATGCGGAAATTCCAATACCTTCGTTTTCGTGGGGTTTCCAGCCGAGATATGCATTTTCTACGATAATCTTGAATATTCTTCTGTGAGAAGGATGCAGGATTACCGAAATCGATGTTGTCGTGCTACTTGATGCGAAAAACACGTTTTCTGGTGTTATCAGCACTCCACAGTGCGCTTGACATGCGGAAACTGCAATATCTTCGTTTTCGTGGGGTTTCAAGGTGAGATATGCATTTTCGGTGATAATCTTCATGATTATTCTGTGACAAGTGTGCAGAATCACCAAAATCGCTGTTTTCGTGCTATTTGATGCGAAATACACGTTTTCTGGTGTTATCAGCACTCCACAGTGCGTTTGAAATGCGGAAACTGCAATACCTTCGTTTTCGTGGGGTTTCCAGCCGAGATATGCATTTTCTACGATAATCTTGAATATTCATCTGTGAGAAGGATGCAGAATATCCGAAATCGCCGTTGTCGTGCTATTTGATGCGAAAAACACGTCTTCTGGTGTTTTCTGCACTCCACAGTGCGTTTCAAATGCGGAAACTGCGATATCTTCGTTTTCGTGGGGTTTCCAGGTGAGGCATGTATTTTCTACGATAATCTTGAATATTCTTCTGTGAGAAGGATGCAGAATAACCGAAATTGCTGTTGTCGTGCTATTTGATGCGAAAAACACGTTTTCTGGTGTTTGCAGCACTCCACAGTGCGTTTGATATGCGGAAGCAGCGATATCTTCGTTTTCGCGGGGTTTCCAGCCGAGATATGCATTTTCTACGATAATCTTGAATATTCATCTGTGAGAAGGATGCAGAATATCCGAAATCGCCGTTGTCGTGCTATTTGATGCGAAAAACACGTTTTCTGGTGTTTTCTGCACTCCACAGTGCGGTTGAAATGCGGAAACTGCGATATCTTCGTTTTCGTGGGGTTTCCAGCTGAGACATATGCATTTTCTACGATAATCTTGGATATTCTTCAGTGAGAAGCATGCAGAATCGCCGGAATCGCTGTTTTCGTGCTATTTAGTGCGAAATAACACGTTTCTCGCGTTACAGCACTCCACAGTTCGTTTGTCATGCGGATACAGCGATATCTTCGGTTTCGAGGGGTTTCCAGCTGAGACATATGCATTTTCTACGATAATCTTGGATATTCTTCAGTGAGAAGCATGCAGAATCGCCGGAATCGCTGTTTTCGTGCTATTTAGTGCGAAATAACACGTTTCTCGCGTTACAGCACTCCACAGTTCGTTTGTCATGCGGATACAGCTATATCTTCGGTTTCGTTGGGTTTCCAGCGGACATATGCATTTTCAATGATAATCTTCATGATTCTTCTATGACAAGTGTGCAGAATCACCGAAATCGCTCTGGTCGTGCTATTTAATGCGAGAAACACGTTTTCTGGTGTTTTCAGCTCTCCACAGTGCGTTTGATATGCGGAAACAGCGATAGCTTCGATTTCGTGAGTTTTCCAGCTGAGATATCCATTTTCTACGATAATCTTGGATATTCTTCTGTGAGAAGGATGCAGAATTACCGAAATCGCTGTTGTCGTGCTATTTGATGTGAAAAACACGTTTTCTGGTGTTTTCAGCACTCCACAGTGTGTTTGTCATGCGGAAACTGCGACATCTCCGGTTTCGTTGGGTTTCCAGCTGACATATGCATTTTGAATGATAATCTTCATGATTCTTCTGTGACAAGTGTGCCGAATCACCAAAATCGCTTTTTACGAGCTATTGAATGCGAAAAACTCGTTTTCTGGTGTTTTCAGCACTCCACAGTGCGTTTGGTATGCGGAAACTGCGATATCTTCGTTTTCGTGGTGTTTCCAGCTGAGAAATGTATTTTCTACGATAATCTTGGATATTCTTCTGTGAGAAGTATGCAGAATCACCGAAACCGCTGTTTACGTGCTATTTATTGCGAAATAACACGTTTCCTGGTGTTCCAGCACTCCACAGTGCATTTGATATGCGGAAACTGCGATATCTCCGGTTTCGATGGGTTTCCTGCTGAGATATGCATTTTCAGTGATTATCTTCATGATTCTTCTGTGACAAGTGTGCAGAATCACCAAAATCGCTGCTGTCGGGCTCTTTGATGCGAAATTACACGTTTCCTGGTGTTCCAGCACTCCACAGTGCATTTGATATGCGGAAACTGCAATATCTCCGGTTTCGTTGTGTTTCCAGCTGAGATATGCATTCTCTGCGATAATCTTCATGATTCTTCGGTGACAAGTGTGCAGAATCACCAAAATCGCTGTTTTCGTGCTATTTAATGCGAAAAACGCGTTTTCTGGTGGTTTCAGCACTCCACAGTGCGTTTGACATGCGGAAACTGCGATATCTCCGGTTTCGTTGGGTTTCCAGCTGAGATATGCATTTTGAGTGATAATCTTCATGATTCTTCTGTGACAAGTGAGCAGAATCACCAAAATCGCTGTTGTCGTGCTATTTGATGTGAAAAACACGTTTTGTGGTGTTTTCAGCACTCCACAGTGTGTTTGTCATGCGGAAACTGCGATATCTCCAGTTTCGTTGGGTTTCCAGCTGACATATGCATTTTGAATGATAATCTTCATGATCCTTCTGTGACAAGTGTGCCGAATCACCAAAATCGCTGTTTTCGAGCTATTGAATGCGAAAAACACGTTTTCTGGTGTTTTCAGCACTGCACAGTGCGTTTAATGTGCGGAAACTGCGATATCTTCGGTTTCGTTGGGTTTCCAGCTGAAATATGCATTCTCAGTGTTAATCTTCATGATTCTTCTGTGACAAGTGCGCAGAATCACCGAAATCGCTGTTGTCGTGCTATTTAATGCGAAAAACACGTTATCTGGTGTTTTGAGCACTCCACAGTGCGTTTGGTATGCGGAAACTGCGATATCTTCGTTTTCGTGGTGTTTCCAGCTGAGAAATGTATTTTCTACGATAGTCTTGGATATTCTTCAGTGAGAAGTATGCAGAATCACCGAAACCGCTGTTTACGTGCTATTTATTGCGAAATAACACGTTTCCTGGTGTTCCAGCACTCCACAGTGCATTTGATATGCGGAAACTGCGATATCTCCGGTTTCGATGGGTTTCCTGCTGAGATATGCATTTTCAGTGATTATCTTCATGATTCTTCTGTGACAAGTGTGCAGAATCACCAAAATCGCTGTTTTCGAGCTATTGAATGCGAAAAACACGTTTTCTGGTGTTTTCAGCACTGCACAGTGCGTTTAATGTGCGGAAACTGCGATATCTTCGGTTTCGTTGGGTTTCCAGCTGAAATATGCATTCTCAGTGTTAATCTTCATGATTCTTCTGTGACAAGTGCGCATAATCACCGAATTCGCTGGCTTACTGCTATTTAATGCGAAAAACACGTTTTCTGGTGTTTTCAGCACTCCACAGTGCGTTTGATATGCGGAAACTGCGATATCTTCGTATTCGTGGGGTTTCCAGCTGAGACATGTAATTTCTACGATAATCTTGGAAATTCCTCCGTGAGAAGTATGCAGAATCACCGAAATCGCTGTTTTCGTGCAATTGAATGTAAATAACACGTTTCCTGGTGTTCCAGCACTCCACAGTGCGTTTGATACGCGGAAAATGCGACATCATCGGTTTCGTCGTGTTTCCAGCAGAGATATGTATTTTCTGCGATAATCTTCGAGTTTCTTCTGTCACAAGTGTGTATAATCTCCGAAATCGGTGGCTTACAGCTATTTAATGCGAAATAACACTTTTCCTGGTGTTCCAGCACTCCACAGTGCGTTTAATATGCGGAAACTGCGATATCATCGGTTTCGTTGGGTTTCCAGCTGAGATATGCATTTTCAGTGATATTCGTCGAGATTCTTCTGTGACATGTGTGCAGAATCACTGAAATCGCTGTTTTCGTTCTATTGAATGCGAAAACCACATTTCCTGGTGTTTTTAGCACTCCACAGTTCGTTTGACATGCGGAAACTGCGATATCTGCGTTTTCGTTGGGTTTCCAGCTGAGACATGTAATTTCTACGATAATCTTGGAAATTCCTCCGTGAGAAGTATGCAGAATCACCGAAATCGCTGTTTTCGTGCTATTGAATGTAAATAACACGTTTCCTGGTGTTCCAGCACTCCACAGTGCGTTTGATATGCGGAAAATACGAATTTATCGGTTTCGTTGTGTTTCCAGCAGAGATATGTATTTTCTGTGATAATCTTCGAGTTTCTTCTGTCACAAGTGTGTATAATCTCCGAAATCGGTGGCTTACAGCTATTTAATGCGAAATAACACTTTTCCTGGTGTTCCAGCACTCCACAGTGCGTTTGACATGTGGAAACTGCGATATCTTCGGTTTCGTTGGGTTTCCAGCTGAGATATGCATTTTCAGTGATAGTCTTCATGATTCTTCTGTGTCAAGTATGCAGAATCACCGACATTGCTGCTTTCGTGCTATTGAATACGAAAAACACGTTTTCTGGTGTTTTCAGCACTCCACAGTGCGTTTGACATGCGGAAACTGCGATATCTTCGGTTTCGTTGGGTTTCCAGCAGAGATATGCATTTTCTGTGATAAGCATCATGATTCTTCTGTGACAAGTGTGCAGAATCACCGAAATCGCTGTTTTTGTGCTATTGAATGCGACAAACACGTTTTCTGGTGGTTTCAGCACTCCACAGTGCGTTTGACATGTGGAAACTGCAATATCATCGGTTTCGTTGGGTTGCCAGCTGAGATATGCACTTTCAGTGATAATCTTCATGATTCTTCTGTGACACGTGTGCAGAATCACAGAAATCGCTGTTTTCGTGCTATTGAATGCAAAAACCACGTTTCCTGGTGTTTTCAGCACTCCACAGTTCGTTTGACACGCGGAAACTGCGATATCTTCGTATTCGTGGGGTTGCCAGCTGGGACATGCATTTTCTACGATAACCTTGGAAATTCCTCCGTGAGAAGTATGCAAAATCACCGAAATCGCTGTTCTCGTGCTATTGAATGTAAATAACACGTTTCCTGGTGTTCCAGCACCCCACAGTGCGTTTGATATGCGGAAACTGCGACATCATCGGTTTCGTTGTGTTTCCAGCAGAGATATGTATTTTCTGTGATAATCTTTGACTTTCTTCTGTCACAAGTGTGTATAATCCCCGAAATCGGTGGCTTACAGCTATTTAATGCGAAATAACACTTTTCCTGGTGTTCCAGCACTCCACAGTGCGTTTGATATGCGGAAACTGCGATATCATCGGTTTCGTTGGGTTTCCAGCTGAGATATGCATTTTCAGTGATATTCGTCGAGATTCTTCTGTGACATGTGTGCAGAATCACTGAAATCGCTGTTTTCGTGCTATTGAATGCGAAAACCACGTTTCCTGGTGTTTTTAGCACTCCACAGTGCGTTGATATGCGGAAACTGTGATATCTCCGGTTTCGTGGGGTTTCCAGCTGATATATGCATTTTCAGTGATAATCTTCAGGATGCTTCTGTTGGAAGTGCTCATAATCACCGAAATCGCTGGCTTACTGCTATTTAATGCAAAATAACACGTATCTTCTGTTCCAGCGCTCCACAGTGCGTTTGATATGCGGAAACTGCGATATCTCCGGTATCGTTGGGTTTCCAGCTGAGATATGCATTTTCAGCGATAATCTTCATGATTCTGCTGTGTCTAGTGTGCATAATCACCGAATACGCTGGCTTACTGCTATTTAATGCGAAAAACACGTTTTCTGGTGTTTTCAGCACTCCACAGTGCGTTTGATATGCGGAAACTGCGATATTTTCGTATTCGTGGGGTTTCCAGCTGAGACATGTAATTTCTACGATAATCTTGGAAATTCCTCCGTGAGAAGTATGCAGAATCACCGGAATCGCTATTTTCGTGCTATTGAATGTAAATAACACGTTTCCTGGAGTTCCAGCACTCCACAGTGCGTTTGATATGCGGAAAATGCGACATCATCGGTTTCGTTGTGTTTCCAGCAGTGATATGTATTTTCTGTGATAATCTTCGAGTTTCTTCTGTCACAAGTGTGTATAATCTCCGAAATCGGTGGCTTACAGTTATTTAATGCGAAATAACAATTTTCCTGGTGTTCCAGCACTCCACAGTGCGTTTGATATGCGGAAACTGCGATATCATCGGTTTCGTTGGGTTTCCAGCTGAGATATGCATTTTCCGTGATGATCTTCATGATTCTTCTGTGACAGGTGTGCAGAATCACCAAAATCGCTGTTTTCGAGATATTGAATGCGAATAACACGTTTTCTGGTGTTTTCAGCACTCCACAGTGCGATTGTCATGCGGATACAGCGATATCTTCGGTTTCGTTGGGTTTCTAGCGGACATATGCATTTTCAATGATAATCTTCATGATTCTTCTATGACAAGTGTGCAGAATCACCGAAATCGCTCTGGTCGTGCTATTTAATCGCGAAAAACACGTTTTCTGGTGTTTTCAGCACTCCACAGTGCGTTTGACATGCGGAAACTGCGATATCTCCGGTTTCGTTGGGTTTCCAGCTGAAATATGCATTCTCAGTGTTAATATTCATGATTCTTCTGTGACAAGTGTGCAGAATCACCGAAATCGCTGTTGTCGTGCTATTTAATGCGAAAAACACGTTTTCTGGTGTTTTCAGCACTCCACAGTGCGTTTGATATGCGGAAACTGCGATATCTCCGGTTGCGTTGGGTTTCCAGCTGACATATGCATTTTGAATGATAATCTTCATGATTCTTCTGTGACAAGTGTGCCGAATCACCAAAATCGCTTTTTACGAGCTATTGAATGCGAAAAACTCGTTTTCTGGTGTTTTCAGCACTCCACAGTGCGTTTGATATGCGGAAACTGCGATATCTCAGGTTTCGTTGGGTTTCCAGCTGAGATATGCATTTTCCGTGATGATCTTCATGATTCTTCTGTGACAGGTGTGCAGAATCACCAAAATCGCTGTTTTCGCGATATTGAATGCGAAAAACACGTTTTCTGGTGTTTTCAGCACTCCACAGTGCGTTTGATATGCGGAAACTGCGATATCTTCGTTTTCGTGGGGTTTCCAGCTGAGACATATGCATTTTCTACGATAATCTTGGATATTCTTCAGTGAGAAGCATGCAGAATCGCCGGAATCGCTGTTTTCGTGCTATTTAGTGCGAAATAAAACGTTTCTCGCGTTACAGCACTCCACAGTTCGTTTGTCATGCGGATACAGCGATATCTTCGGTTTCGTGGGGTTTCCAGCTGAGACATATGCATTTTCTACGATAATCTTGGATATTCTTCAGTGAGAAGCATGCAGAATCGCCGGAATCGCTGTTTTCGTGCTATTTAGTGCGAAATAACACGTTTCTCGCGTTACAGCACTCCACAGTTCGTTTGTCATGCGGATACAGCGATATCTTCGGTTTCGTTGGGTTTCCAGCGGACATATGCATTTTCAATGATAATCTTCATGATTCTTCTATGACAAGTGTGCAGAATCACCGAAATCGCTCTGGTCGTGCTATTTAATGCGAGAAACACGTTTTCTGGTGTTTTCAGCTCTCCACAGTGCGTTTGATATGCGGAAACAGCGATAGCTTCGATTTCGTGAGTTTTCCAGCTGAGATATCCATTTTCTACGATAATCTTGGATATTCTTCTGTGAGAAGGATGCAGAATTACCGAAATCGCTGTTGTCGTGCTATTTGATGTGAAAAACACGTTTTCTGGTGTTTTCAGCACTCCACAGTGTGTTTGTCATGCGGAAACTGCGACATCTCCGGTTTCGTTGGGTTTCCAGCTGACATATGCATTTTGAATGATAATCTTCATGATTCTTCTGTGACAAGTGTGCCGATTCACCAAAATCGCTTTTTACGAGCTATTGAATGCGAAAAACTCGTTTTCTGGTGTTTTCAGCACTCCACAGTGCGTTTGGTATGCGGAAACTGCGATATCTTCGTTTTCGTGGTGTTTCCAGCTGAGAAATGTATTTTCTACGATAATCTTGGATATTCTTCTGTGAGAAGTATGCAGAATCACCGAAACCGCTGTTTACGTGCTATTTATTGCGAAATAACACGTTTCCTGGTGTTCCAGCACTCCACAGTGCATTTGATATGCGGAAACTGCGATATCTCCGGTTTCGATGGGTTTCCTGCTGAGATATGCATTTTCAGTGATTATCTTCATGATTCTTCTGTGACAAGTGTGCAGAATCACCAAAATCGCTGCTGTCGGGCTCTTTGATGCGAAATTACACGTTTCCTGGTGTTCCAGCACTCCACAGTGCATTTGATATGCGGAAACTGCAATATCTCCGGTTTCGTTGTGTTTCCAGCTGAGATATGCATTCTCTGCGATAATCTTCATGATTCTTCTGTGACAAGTGTGCAGAATCACCAAAATCGCTGTTTTCGTGCTATTTAATGCGAAAAACGCGTTTTCTGGTGGTTTCAGCACTCCACAGTGCGTTTGACATGCGGAAACTGCGATATCTCCGGTTTCGTTGGGTTTCCAGCTGAGATATGCATTTTGAGTGATAATCTTCATGATTCTTCTGTGACAAGTGAGCAGAATCACCAAAATCGCTGTTGTCGTGCTATTTGATGTGAAAAACACGTTTTGTGGTGTTTTCAGCACTCCACAGTGTGTTTGTCATGCGGAAACTGCGATATCTCCGGTTTCGTTGGGTTTCCAGCTGACATATGCATTTTGAATGATAATCTTCATGATCCTTCTGTGACAAGTGTGCCGAATCACCAAAATCGCTTTTTACGAGCTATTGAATGCGAAAAACTCGTTTTCTGGTGTTTTCAGCACTCCACAGTGCGTTTGGTATGCGGAAACTGCGATATCTTCGTTTTCGTGGTGTTTCCAGCTGAGAAATGTATTTTCTACGATAGTCTTGGATATTCTTCAGTGAGAAGTATGCAGAATCACCGAAACCGCTGTTTACGTGCTATTTATTGTGAAATAACACGTTTCCTGGTGTTCCAGCACTCCACAGTGCATTTGATATGCGGAAACTGCGATATCTCCGGTTTCGATGGGTTTCCTGCTGAGATATGCATTTTCAGTGATTATCTTCATGATTCTTCTGTGACAAGTGTGCAGAATCACCAAAATCGCTGTTTTCGAGATATTGAATGCGAAAAACACGTTTTCTGGTGTTTTCAGCACTGCACAGTGCGTTTAATGTGCGGAAACTGCGATATCTTCGGTTTCGTTGGGTTTCCAGCTGAAATATGCATTCTCAGTGTTAATCTTCATGATTCTTCTGTGACAAGTGCGCAGAATCACCGAAATCGCTGTTGTCGTGCTATTTAATGCGAAAAACACGTTATCTGGTGTTTTGAGCACTCCACAGTGCGTTTGGTATGCGGAAACTGCGATATCTTCGTTTTCGTGGGGTTTCCAGCTGAGACATGTATTTTCTACGATAATCTTGGATATTCTTCTGTGAGAAGGATGCAGAATTCCCGAAATCGCTGTTGTCGTTCTATTTGATGTGAAAAACACGTTTTGTGGTGGTTTCAGCACCCCACAGTGCGTTTGATATGCGGAAACTGCGATATCTTTGGTTTCGTAGGGTTTCCAGCTGAAATATGCATTCTCAGTGTTAATCTTCATGATTCTTCTGTGACAAGTGTGCAGAATCACCAAAATCGCTGGTTTCGTGCTATTTGATGCGAAAAACACGTTTTCTGGTGTTCCAGCACTCCACAGTGCATTCGATATGCGGAAACTGCGATATCTCCGGTTTCGTTGGGTTTCCAGCTGAGATATGCATTTTCAGTGATAATCTTCATGATTCTTCTGTGACAAGTGTGCAGAATCACCAAAATCGCTGGTTTCGTGCTATTTGATGCGAAAAACACGTTTTCTGGTGTTCCAGCACTCCACAGTGCATTTGATATGCGGAAACTGCGATATCTCCGGTTTCGATGGGTTTCCAGCTGAGATATGCATTTTCAGTGATAATCTTCATGATTCTTCTGTGACAAGTGTGCAGAATCACCAAAATCGCTGGTTTCGTGCTATTTGATGCGAAAAACACGTTTTCTGGTGTTTTCTGCACTCCACAGTGCGTTTGAAATGCGGAAACTGCAATACCTTCGTTTTCGTGGGGTTTCCAGCCGAGATATGCATTTTCTACGATTATCTTGAATATTCTTCTGTGAGAAGGATGCAGAATAACCGAAAACGCTGTTGTCGTGCTATTTGATGCGAAAAACACGTTTTCTGGTGCTTGCAGCACTCCACAGTGAGTTTGATATGCGGAAGCAGCGATATCTTCGTTTTCGTGGGGTTTCAAGGTGAGATATGCATTTTCGGTGATAATCTTCATGATTATTCTGTGACAAGTGTGCAGAATCACCAAAATCGCTGTTTTCGTGCTATTTGATGCGAAAAACACGTTTTCTGGTGTTTTCTGCACTCCACAGTGCGTTTGAAATGCGGAAACTGCAATACCTTCGTTTTCGTGGGGTTTCCAGCCGAGATATGCATTTTCTACGATAATCTTGAATATTCTTCTGTGAGAAGTATGCAGAATCACCGAAATCGCTGTTTCCGTGCTATTTGATGCGAAAAACACGTTTTCTGGTGTTTTCAGCACTCCACAGTGCGCTTGACGTGCGGAAACTGCAATATCTTCGTTTTCGTGGGGTTTCCAGCCGAGATATGCATTTTCGGTGATAATATTCATGATCATTCTGTGACAAGTGTGCAGAATCACCAAAATCGCTGCTTTCGTGCTATTTGAAGCGAAAAACACGTTTTCTGGTGTTATCAGTACTCCACCGTGCGCCTGACATGCGGAAACTGCAATATCTCCGTTTTCGTGGCGTTTCCAGCTGAGGCATGTATTTTCTACGATAATCTTGAATATTCTTCTGTGAGAAGTATGCAGAATCCCCGAAATCGCTGTTTTCGTGCTATTTGATGCGAAAAACACGTTTTCTGGTGTTTTCTTCACTCCACAGTGCGTTTGAAATGCGGAAACTGCGATATCTTCGTTTTCGTGGGGTTTCCAGGTGAGGCATGTATTTTCTACGATAATCTTGAATATTCTTCTGTGAGAAGTATGCAGAATCACCGAAATCGCTGTTTTCGTGCTATTTAATGCGAAAAACACGTTTTCTGGTGTTCTCAGCACTCCACAGTGCGCTTGACGTGCGGAAACTGCAATACCTTCATTTTCGTGGGGTTTCCAGCCGAGATATGCATTTTCTACGATAATCTTGAATATTCTTCTGTGAGAAGGATGCAGAATAACCGCAAACGCTGTTGTCGTGCTATTTGATGCGAAAAACACGTTTTCTGGTGTTTGCAGCACTCCACAGTGCGTTTGATATGCGGAAGCAGCGATATCTTCGTTTTCGTGGGGTTTCAAGGTGAGATATGCATTTTCGGTGATATTCTTCATGATTATTCTGTGACAAGTGTGCAGAATCACCAAAATCGCTGTTGTCGTGCTATTTGATGCGAGAAACACGTTTTCTGTTGCTTTCTGCACTCCACAGTGCGCTTGAAATGCGGAAATTCCAATACCTTCGTTTTCGTGGGGTTTCCAGCCGAGATATGCATTTTCTACGATAATCTTGAATATTCTTCTGTGAGAAGGATGCAGGATTACCGAAATCGCTGTTGTCGTGCTACTTGATGCGAAAAACACGTTTTCTGGTGTTATCAGCACTCCACAGTGCGCTTGACATGCGGAAACTGCAATATCTTCGTTTTCGTGGGGTTTCAAGGTGACATATGCATTTTCGGTGATAATCTTCATGATTATTCTGTGACAAGTGTGCAGAATCACCAAAATCGCTGTTTTCGTGCTATTTGATGCGAAATACACGTTTTCTGGTGTTATCAGCACTCCACAGTGCGTTTGAAATGCGGAAACTGCAATACCTTCGTTTTCGTGGGGTTTCCAGCCGAGATATGCATTTTCTACGATAATCTTGAATATTCATCTGTGAGAAGGATGCAGAATATCCGAAATCGCCGTTGTCGTGCTATTTGATGCGAAAAACACGTTTTCTGGTGTTTGCAGCACTCCACAGTGCGTTTGATATGCGGAAGCAGCGATATCTTCGTTTTCGCGGGGTTTCCAGCCGAGATATGCATTTTCTACGATAATCTTGAATATTCATCTGTGAGAAGGATGCAGAATATCCGAAATCGCCGTTGTCGTGCTATTTGATGCGAAAAACACGTTTTCTGGTGTTTTCTGCACTCCACAGTGCGGTTGAAATGCGGAAACTGCGATATCTTCGTTTTCGTGGGGTTTCCAGCTGAGACATATGCATTTTCTACGATAATCTTGGATATTCTTCAGTGAGAAGCATGCAGAATCGCCGGAATCGCTGTTTTCGTGCTATTTAGTGCGAAATAACACGTTTCTCGCGTTACAGCACTCCACAGTTCGTTTGTCATGCGGATACAGCGATATCTTCGGTTTCGAGGGGTTTCCAGCTGAGACATATGCATTTTCTACGATAATCTTGGATATTCTTCAGTGAGAAGCATGCAGAATCGCCGGAATCGCTGTTTTCGTGCTATTTAGTGCGAAATAACACGTTTCTCGCGTTACAGCACTCCACAGTTCGTTTGTCATGCGGATACAGCTATATCTTCGGTTTCGTTGGGTTTCCAGCGGACATATGCATTTTCAATGATAATCTTCATGATTCTTCTATGACAAGTGTGCAGAATCACCGAAATCGCTCTGGTCGTGCTATTTAATGCGAGAAACACGTTTTCTGGTGTTTTCAGCTCTCCACAGTGCGTTTGATATGCGGAAACAGCGATAGCTTCGATTTCGTGAGTTTTCCAGCTGAGATATCCATTTTCTACGATAATCTTGGATATTCTTCTGTGAGAAGGATGCAGAATTACCGAAATCGCTGTTGTCGTGCTATTTGATGTGAAAAACACGTTTTCTGGTGTTTTCAGCACTCCACAGTGTGTTTGTCATGCGGAAACTGCGACATCTCCGGTTTCGTTGGGTTTCCAGCTGACATATGCATTTTGAATGATAATCTTCATGATTCTTCTGTGACAAGTGTGCCGAATCACCAAAATCGCTTTTTACGAGCTATTGAATGCGAAAAACTCGTTTTCTGGTGTTTTCAGCACTCCACAGTGCGTTTGGTATGCGGAAACTGCGATATCTTCGTTTTCGTGGTGTTTCCAGCTGAGAAATGTATTTTCTACGATAATCTTGGATATTCTTCTGTGAGAAGTATGCAGAATCACCGAAACCGCTGTTTACGTGCTATTTATTGCGAAATAACACGTTTCCTGGTGTTCCAGCACTCCACAGTGCATTTGATATGCGGAAACTGCGATATCTCCGGTTTCGATGGGTTTCCTGCTGAGATATGCATTTTCAGTGATTATCTTCATGATTCTTCTGTGACAAGTGTGCAGAATCACCAAAATCGCTGCTGTCGGGCTCTTTGATGCGAAATTACACGTTTCCTGGTGTTCCAGCACTCCACAGTGCATTTGATATGCGGAAACTGCAATATCTCCGGTTTCGTTGTGTTTCCAGCTGAGATATGCATTCTCTGCGATAATCTTCATGATTCTTCGGTGACAAGTGTGCAGAATCACCAAAATCGCTGTTTTCGTGCTATTTAATGCGAAAAACGCGCTTTCTGGTGGTTTCAGCACTCCACAGTGCGGTTGACATGCGGAAACTGCGATATCTCCGGTTTCGTTGGGTTTCCAGCTGAGATATGCATTTTGAGTGATAATCTTCATGATTCTTCTGTGACAAGTGAGCAGAATCACCAAAATCGCTGTTGTCGTGCTATTTGATGTGAAAAACACGTTTTGTGGTGTTTTCAGCACTCCACAGTGTGTTTGTCATGCGGAAACTGCGATATCTCCGGTTTCGTTGGGTTTCCAGCTGACATATGCATTTTGAATGATAATCTTCATGATCCTTCTGTGACAAGTGTGCCGAATCACCAAAATCGCTGTTTTCGAGCTATTGAATGCGAAAAACACGTTTTCTGGTGTTTTCAGCACTGCACAGTGCGTTTAATGTGCGGAAACTGCGATATCTTCGGTTTCGTTGGGTTTCCAGCTGAAATATGCATTCTCAGTGTTAATCTTCATGATTCTTCTGTGACAAGTGCGCAGAATCACCGAAATCGCTGTTGTCGTGCTATTTAATGCGAAAAACACGTTATCTGGTGTTTTGAGCACTCCACAGTGCGTTTGGTATGCGGAAACTGCGATATCTTCGTTTTCGTGGTGTTTCCAGCTGAGAAATGTATTTTCTACGATAGTCTTGGATATTCTTCAGTGAGAAGTATGCAGAATCACCGAAACCGCTGTTTACGTGCTATTTATTGCGAAATAACACGTTTCCTGGTGTTCCAGCACTCCACAGTGCATTTGATATGCGGAAACTGCGATATCTCCGGTTTCGATGGGTTTCCTGCTGAGATATGCATTTTCAGTGATTATCTTCATGATTCTTCTGTGACAAGTGTGCAGAATCACCAAAATCGCTGTTTTCGAGCTATTGAATGCGAAAAACACGTTTTCTGGTGTTTTCAGCACTGCACAGTGCGTTTAATGTGCGGAAACTGCGATATCTTCGGTTTCGTTGGGTTTCCAGCTGAAATATGCATTCTGAGTGTTAATCTTCATGATTCTTCTGTGACAAGTGCGCAGAATCACCGAAATCGCTGTTGTCGTGCTATTTAATGCGAAAAACACGTTATCTGGTGTTTTGAGCACTCCACAGTGCGTTTGGTATGCGGAAACTGCGATATCTTCGTTTTCGTGGGGTTTCCAGCTGAGACATGTATTTTCTACGATAATCTTGGATATTCTTCTGTGAGAAGGATGCAGAATTCCCGAAATCGCTGTTGTCGTTCTATTTGATGTGAAAAACACATTTTGTGGTGGTTTCAGCACCCCACAGTGCGTTTGATATGCGGAAACTGCGATATCTTTGGTTTCGTAGGGTTTCCAGCTGAAATATGCATTCTCAGTGTTAATCTTCATGATTCTTCTGTGACAAGTGTGCAGAATCACCAAAATCGCTGGTTTCGTGCTATTTGATGCGAAAAACACGTTTTCTGGTGTTCCAGCACTCCACAGTGCATTCGATATGCGGAAACTGCGATATCTCCGGTTTCGTTGGGTTTCCAGCTGAGATATGCATTTTCAGTGATAATCTTCATGATTCTTCTGTGACAAGTGTGCAGAATCACCAAAATCGCTGGTTTCGTGCTATTTGATGCGAAAAACACGTTTTCTGGTGTTCCAGCACTCCACAGTGCATTTGATATGCGGAAACTGCGATATCTCCGGTTTCGATGGGTTTCCAGCTGAGATATGCATTTTCAGTGATAATCTTCATGATTCTTCTGTGACAAGTGTGCAGAATCACCAAAATCGCTGGTTTCGTGCTATTTGATGCGAAAAACACGTTTTCTGGTGTTTTCTGCACTCCACAGTGCGTTTGAAATGCGGAAACTGCAATACTTTCGTTTTCGTGGGGTTTCCAGCCGAGATATGCATTTTCTACGATTATCTTGAATATTCTTCTGTGAGAAGGATGCAGAATAACCGAAAACGCTGTTGTCGTGCTATTTGATGCGAAAAACACGTTTTCTGGTGTTTGCAGCACTCCACAGTGCGTTTGATATGCGGAAGCAGCGATATCTTCGTTTTCGTGGGGTTTCAAGGTGAGATATGCATTTTCGGTGATAATCTTCATGATTATTCTGTGAAAAGTGTGCAGAATCACCAAAATCGCTGTTTTCGTGCTATTTGATGCGAAAAACACGTTTTCTGGTGTTTTCTGCACTCCACAGTGCGTTTGAAATGCGGAAACTGCAATACCTTCGTTTTCGTGGGGTTTCCAGCCGAGATATGCATTTTCTACGATAATCTTGAATATTCTTCTGTGAGAAGTATGCAGAATCACCGAAATCGCTGTTTCCGTGCTATTTGATGCGAAAAACACGTTTTCTGGTGTTTTCAGCACTCCACAGTGCGCTTGACGTGCGGAAACTGCAATATCTTCGTTTTCGTGGGGTTTCCAGCCGAGATATGCATTTTCGGTGATAATATTCATGATCATTCTGTGACAAGTGTGCAGAATCACCAAAATCGCTGCTTTCGTGCTATTTGATGCGAAAAACACGTTTTCTGGTGTTATCAGTACTCCACAGTGCGCCTGACATGCGGAAACTGCAATATCTCCGTTTTCGTGGCGTTTCCAGCTGAGGCATGTATTTTCTACGATAATCTTGAATATTCTTCTGTGAGAAGTATGCAGAATCCCCGAAATCGCTGTTTTCGTGCTATTTGATGCGAAAAACACGTTTTCTGGTGTTTTCTTCACTCCACAGTGCGTTTGAAATGCGGAAACTGCGATATCTTCGTTTTCGTGGGGTTTCCAGGTGAGGCATGTATTTTCTACGATAATCTTGAATATTCTTCTGTGAGAAGTATGCAGAATCACCGAAATCGCTGTTTTCGTGCTATTTAATGCGAAAAACACGTTTTCTGGTGTTTTCAGCACTCCACAGTGCGCTTGACGTGCGGAAACTGCAATACCTTCATTTTCGTGGGGTTTCCAGCCGAGATATGCATTTTCTACGATAATCTTGAATATTCTTCTGTGAGAAGGATGCAGAATAACCGCAAACGCTGTTGTCGTGCTATTTGATGCGAAAAACACGTTTTCTGGTGTTTGCAGCACTCCACAGTGCGTTTGATATGCGGAAGCAGCGATATCTTCGTTTTCGTGGGGTTTCAAGGTGAGATATGCATTTTCGGTGATATTCTTCATGATTATTCTGTGACAAGTGTGCAGAATCACCAAAATCGCTGTTGTCGTGCTATTTGATGCGAGAAACACGTTTTCTGGTGCTTTCTGCACTCCACAGTGCGCTTGAAATGCGGAAATTCCAATACCTTCGTTTTCGTGGGGTTTCCAGCCGAGATATGCATTTTCTACGATAATCTTGAATATTCTTCTGTGAGAAGGATGCAGGATTACCGAAATCGCTGTTGTCGTGCTACTTGATGCGAAAAACACGTTTTCTGGTGTTATCAGCACTCCACAGTGCGCTTGACATGCGGAAACTGCAATATCTTCGTTTTCGTGGGGTTTCAAGGTGAGATATGCATTTTCGGTGATAATCTTCATGATTATTCTGTGACAAGTGTGCAGAATCACCAAAATCGCTGTTTTCGTGCTATTTGATGCGAAATACACGTTTTCTGGTGTTATCAGCACTCCACAGTGCGTTTGAAATGCGGAAACTGCAATACCTTCGTTTTCGTGGGGTTTCCAGCCGAGATATGCATTTTCTACGATAATCTTGAATATTCATCTGTGAGAAGGATGCAGAATATCCGAAATCGCCGTTGTCGTGCTATTTGATGCGAAAAACACGTTTTCTGGTGTTTTCTGCACTCCACAGTGCGTTTCAAATGCGGAAACTGCGATATCTTCGTTTTCGTGGGGTTTCCAGGTGAGGCATGTATTTTCTACGATAATCTTGAATATTCTTCTGTGAGAAGGATGCAGAATAACCGAAATTGCTGTTGTCGTGCTATTTGATGCGAAAAACACGTTTTCTGGTGTTTGCAGCACTCCACAGTGCGTTTGATATGCGGAAGCAGCGATATCTTCGTTTTCGTGGGGTTTCAAGGTGAGATATGCATTTTCGGTGATAATCTTCATTATTATTCTGTGACAAGTGTGCAGAATCACCAAAATCGCTGCTTTCGTGCTATTTGATGCGAAAAACAATGTTTTCTGGTGTTTTCTGCACTCCACAGTGCGTTTGAAATGCGGAAACTGCAATACCTTCGTTTTCGCGGGGTTTCCAGCCGAGATATGCATTTTCTACGATAATCTTGAATATTCATCTGTGAGAAGGATGCAGAATATCCGAAATCGCCGTTGTCGTGCTATTTGATGCGAAAAACACGTTTTCTGGTGTTTTCTGCACTCCACAGTGCGGTTGAAATGCGGAAACTGCGATATCTTCGTTTTCGTGGGGTTTCCAGGTGAGGCATGTATTTTCTACGATAATCTTGAATATTCTTCCGTGAGAAGTATGCAGAATCACCGAAATCGCTGTTTCCGTGCTATTTGATGCAAAAAACACGTTTTCTGGTGTTTTCAGCACTCCACAGTGCGCTTGACGTGCGGAAACTGCAATATCTTCGTTTTCGTGGGGTTTCCGGCCGAGATGTGCATTTTCTACGATAATCTTGAATATTCTTCTGTGAGAAGCATGCAGAATTACCGAAATCGCTGTTGTCGTGCGATTTGATGCGAAAAACACGTTTTCTGGTAGTTTCTGCACTCCACAGTGCGTTTGAAATGCGGAAACTGCGATATCTTCGTTTTCGTGGGGTTTCCAGGTGAGGCATGTATTTTCTACGATAATCTTCATGATTATTCTGTGACAAGTGTGCAGAATCAGCAAAATCGCTGTTATCGTGCTATTTGATGCGAAAAACACGTTTTCTGGTGTTTTCAGCACTCCACAGTGCGCTTGACATGCGGAAACTGCAATATCTTCGTTTTCGTGGGGTTTCCAGCCGAGATATGCATTTTCGGTGATAATATTCATGATTATTCTGTGACAAGTGTGCAGAATCACCAAAATCGCGGCTTTCGTGCTATTTGATGCGAAAAACACGTTTTCTGGTGTTTTCAGCACTCCACAGTGCGCTTGACATGCGGAAACTGCGATATCTTCGTTTTCGTGTGGTTTCCAGGTGAGGCATGTATTTTCTACGATAATCTTAATGATTATTCTGTGACAAGTGTGCAGAATCAGCAAAATCGCTGTTTTCGTGCTATTTGATGCGAAAAACACGTTTTCTGGTGTTTTCAGCACTCCACAGTGCGCTTGACATGCGGAAACTGCAATATCTTCGTTTTCGTGGGGTTTCCAGCCGAGATATGCATTGTCAGTGATAATCTTCATGATTCTTCTGTAACAAGTGTGGAGAACCACCGACATCGCTGTTTTCGTGCTATTGAATGCGAAAAACACGTTTTCTGGTGTTTTCAGCGCTCCACAGTGTGCTTGACATGCGGAAAATGCAATATCTTCGATTTCGTGGGGTTTCCGGCCGAGATGTGCATTTTCTACGATAATCTTGAATATTCTTCTGTGAGAAGGATGCAGAATTACCGAAATCGCTGTTGTCGTGCGATTTGATGCGAAAAACACGTTTTCTGGTGGTTTCTGCACTCCACAGTGCGTTTGAAATGCGGAAACTGCGATATCTTCGTTTTCGTGGGGTTTCCGGGTGAGGCATGCATTTTCTACGATAATCTTGAATATTCTTCTGTGAGAAGTATGCAGAATCACCGAAATCGCTGTTTTCGTGCTAATTAATGCGAAAAACACGTTTTCTGGTGTTTTCAGCACTCCACAGTGCGCTTGACGTGCGGAAACTGCAATACCTTCGTTTTCGTGGGGTTTCCAGCCGAGATATGCATTTTCTACGATAATCTTGAATATTCTTCTGTGAGAAGGATGCAGAATAACCGAAAACGCTGTTGTCGTGCTATTTGATGCGAAAAACACGTTTTCTGGTGTTTGCAGCACTCCACAGTGCGTTTGATATGCGGAAGCAGCGATATCTTCGTTTTCGTGGGGTTTCCAGGTGAGGCATGTATTTTCTACGATAATCTTCATGATTATTCTGTGACAAGTGTGCAGAATCAGCAAAATCGCTGTTTTCGTGCTATTTGATGCGAAAAACACGTTTTCTGGTGTTTTCAGCACTCCACAGTGCGCTTGACATGCGGAAACTGCAATATCTTCGTTTTCGTGGGGTTTCCAGCCGAGATATGCATTTTCGGTGATAATATTCATGATTATTCTGTGACAAGTGTGCAGAATCACCAAAATCGCGGCTTTCGTGCTATTTGATGCGAAAAACACGTTTTCTGGTGTTTTCAGCACTCCACAGTGCGCTTGACATGCGGAAACTGCGATATCTTCGTTTTCGTGTGGTTTCCAGGTGAGGCATGTATTTTCTACGATAATCTTAATGATTATTCTGTGACAAGTGTGCAGAATCAGCAAAATCGCTGTTTTCGTGCTATTTGATGCGAAAAACACGTTTTCTGGTGTTTTCAGCACTCTACAGTGCGCTTGACATGCGGAAACTGCAATATCTTCGTTTTCGTGGGGTTTCCAGCCGAGATATGCATTGTCAGTGATAATCTTCATGATTCTTCTGTAACAAGTGTGGAGAACCACCGACATCGCTGTTTTCGTGCTATTGAATGCGAAAAACACGTTTTCTGGTGTTTTCAGCACTCCACAGTGGGCTTGACATGCGGAAAATGCAATACCATCGTTTTCGTGGGGTTTCCAGCCGAGATATGCATTTTCTACGATAATCTTGAATATTCTTCTGTGAGAAGGATGCAGAATAACCGAAATCGCTGTTGTCGTGCTATTTGATGCGAAAAACACGTTTTCTGGTGTTTTCAGCACTCCACAGTGCGCTTGACATGCGGAAACTGCAATATCTTCGTTTTCGTGGGGTTTCCAGCCGAGATATGCATTGTCAGTGATAATCTTCATGATTCTTCTGTAACAAGTGTGGAGAACCACCGACATCGCTGTTTTCGTGCTATTGAATGCGAAAAACACGTTTTCTGGTGTTTTCAGCGCTCCACAGTGTGCTTGACATGCGGAAAATGCAATATCTTCGATTTCGTGGGGTTTCCGGCCGAGATGTGCATTTTCTACGATAATCTTGAATATTCTTCTGTGAGAAGGATGCAGAATTACCGAAATCGCTGTTGTCGTGCGATTTGATGCGAAAAACACGTTTTCTGGTGGTTTCTGCACTCCACAGTGCGTTTGAAATGCGGAAACTGCGATATCTTCGTTTTCGTGGGGTTTCCGGGTGAGGCATGCATTTTCTACGATAATCTTGAATATTCTTCTGTGAGAAGTATGCAGAATCACCGAAATCGCTGTTTTCGTGCTAATTAATGCGAAAAACACGTTTTCTGGTGTTTTCAGCACTCCACAGTGCGCTTGACGTGCGGAAACTGCAATACCTTCGTTTTCGTGGGGTTTCCAGCCGAGATATGCATTTTCTACGATAATCTTGAATATTCTTCTGTGAGAAGGATGCAGAATAACCGAAAACGCTGTTGTCGTGCTATTTGATGCGAAAAACACGTTTTCTGGTGTTTGCAGCACTCCACAGTGCGTTTGATATGCGGAAGCAGCGATATCTTCGTTTTCGTGGGGTTTCCAGGTGAGGCATGTATTTTCTACGATAATCTTCATGATTATTCTGTGACAAGTGTGCAGAATCAGCAAAATCGCTGTTTTCGTGCTATTTGATGCGAAAAACACGTTTTCTGGTGTTTTCAGCACTCCACAGTGCGCTTGACATGCGGAAACTGCAATATCTTCGTTTTCGTGGGGTTTCCAGCCGAGATATGCATTTTCGGTGATAATATTCATGATTATTCTGTGACAAGTGTGCAGAATCACCAAAATCGCGGCTTTCGTGCTATTTGATGCGAAAAACACGTTTTCTGGTGTTTTCAGCACTCCACAGTGCGCTTGACATGCGGAAACTGCGATATCTTCGTTTTCGTGTGGTTTCCAGGTGAGGCATGTATTTTCTACGATAATCTTAATGATTATTCTGTGACAAGTGTGCAGAATCAGCAAAATCGCTGTTTTCGTGCTATTTGATGCGAAAAACACGTTTTCTGGTGTTTTCAGCACTCTACAGTGCGCTTGACATGCGGAAACTGCAATATCTTCGTTTTCGTGGGGTTTCCAGCCGAGATATGCATTGTCAGTGATAATCTTCATGATTCTTCTGTAACAAGTGTGGAGAACCACCGACATCGCTGTTTTCGTGCTATTGAATGCGAAAAACACGTTTTCTGGTGTTTTCAGCACTCCACAGTGGGCTTGACATGCGGAAAATGCAATACCATCGTTTTCGTGGGGTTTCCAGCCGAGATATGCATTTTCTACGATAATCTTGAATATTCTTCTGTGAGAAGGATGCAGAATAACCGAAATCGCTGTTGTCGTGCTATTTGATGCGAAAAACACGTTTTCTGGTGTTTTCTGCACTCCACAGTGCGTTTGGTATGCGTAAACTGCGATATCTTCGTTTTCGTGGCGTTTCCAGCTGAGACATGTATTTTCTACGATAATCTTGGATATTCTACTGTGAGAAGTATGCCGACTCACCAAAATCGCTGTTTACGTGCTATTTAATTCGAAATAACACGTTTCCTGGTGTTCCAGCACTCCACAGTGCATTTGATATGCGGAAACTGCGATATCTCCGGTTTCGTTGGGTTTCAAGCTGAGATATGCATTCTCAGCGATAATCTTCATGATTCTTCTGTGACAAGTGTGCAGAATTACCGAAATCGCTGTTGTCGTGCTATTTAATGCGAAAAACGCGTTTTCTGGTGTTTTCAGCACTCCACAGTGCGTTTGACATGCGGAAACTGCGATATCTCCGGTTTCGTTGGGTTTCCAACTGAGATATGCATTTTCAGTGATAATCTTTATGATTCTTCTGTGACAAGTGAGCAGAATCACCAAAATCGCTGTTGTCGTGCTAGTTGATGTGAAAAACACGTTTTCTGGTGTTTGCAGCACTCCACAGTGCGTTTGGTATGCGGAAACTGCGATATCTTCGTTTTCGTGGTGTTTCCAGCTGAGAAATGTATTTTCTACGATAATCTTGGATATTCTTCTGTGAGAAGTATGCAGAATCACCGAAACCGCTGTTTACGTGCTATTTAATTCGAAATAACACGTTTCCTGGTGTTCCAGCACTCCACAGTGCATTTGATATGCGGAAACTGCGATATCTCCGGTTTCGTTGGGTTTCAAGCTGAGATATGCATTCTCAGCGATAATCTTCATGATTCTTCTGTGACAAGTGTGCAGAATTACCGAAATCGCTGTTGTCGTGCTATTTAATGCGAAAAACGCGTTTTCTGGTGTTTTCAGCACTCCACAGTGCGTTTGACATGCGGAAACTGCGATATCTCCGGTTTCGTTGGGTTTCCAACTGAGATATGCATTTTCAGTGATAATCTTTATGATTCTTCTGTGACAAGTGAGCAGAATCACCAAAATCGCTGTTGTCGTGCTATTTGATGTGAAAAACACGTTTTCTGGTGTTTGCAGCACTCCACAGTGCGTTTGGTATGCGGAAACTGCGATATCTTCGTTTTCGTGGTGTTTCCAGCTGAGAAATGTATTTTCTACGATAATCTTGGATATTCTTCTGTGAGAAGTATGCAGAATCACCGAAACCGCTGTTTACGTGCTATTTAATTCGAAATAACACGTTTCCTGGTGTTCCAGCACTCCACAGTGCATTTGATATGCGGAAACTGCGATATCTCCGGTTTCGTTGGGTTTCAAGCTGAGATATGCATTCTCAGCGATAATCTTCATGATTCTTCTGTGACAAGTGTGCAGAATTACCGAAATCGCTGTTGTCGTGCTATTTAATGCGAAAAACGTGTTTTCTGGTGTTTTCAGCACTCCACAGTGCGTTTGACATGCGGAAACTGCGATATCTCCGGTTTCGTTGGGTTTCCAACTGAGATATGCATTTTCAGTGATAATCTTTATGATTCTTCTGTGACAAGTGAGCACAATCACCAAAATCGCTGTTGTCGTGCTATTTGATGTGAAAAACACGTTTTCTGGTGTTTTCAGCACTCCACAGTGCGTTTGGTATGCGGAAACTGCGATATCTTCGTTTTCGTGGTGTTTCCAGCTGAGAAATGTTTTTTCTACGATAATCTTGGATATTCTTCTGTGAGAAGTATGCAGAATCACCGAAATCGCTGTTTACGTGCTATTTAATGCGAAATAGCACGTTTCCTGGTGTTCCAGCACTCCACAGTGCATTTGATATGCGGAAACTGCGATATCTCCGGTTTCGTTGGGTTTCCAGCTGAGATATGCATTTTCAGTGATAATCTTCATGATTCTTCTGTGACAAGTGTGCAGAATCACCAAAATCGCTGTTTTCGTGCTATTTTATTGCGAAATAACACGTTTCCTGGTGTTCCAGCACTCCACAGTGCATTTGATATGCGGAAACTGCGATATCTCCGGTTTCGATGGGTTTCCTGCTGAGATATGCATTTTCAGTGATTATCTTCATGATTCTTCTGTGACAAGTGTGCAGAATCACCAAAATCGCTGTTGTCGTGCTATTTGATGTGAAAAACACGTTTTCTGGTGTTTTCAGCACTCCACAGTGCGTTTGATATGCGGAACCTGCGATATCTCCGGTTTCGTTGCGTTTCCAGGTGAGATATGCATATTCAGTGATAATCTTCATGATTCGTCTGTGACAAGTGTGCAGAATCACCAAAATCGCTGTTTTCGAGCTCTTGAATGCGAAAAACACGTTTTCTGGTGTTTTCAGCACTGCACAGTGCGTTTAATGTGCGGAAACTGCGATATCTTCGGTTTCGTGGGGTTTCCAGCTGAGACATGTATTTTCTACGATAATCTTGGATATTCTTCTGTGAGAAGGATGCAGAATTCCCGAAATCGCTGTTGTCGTTCTATTGGATGTGAAAAACACGTTTTCTGGTGTTATCAGTACTCCACAGTGCGCCTGACATGCGGAAACTGCAATATCTCCGTTTTCGTGGCGTTTCCAGCTGAGGCATGTATTTTCTACGATAATCTTGAATATTCTTCTGTGAGAAGTATGCAGAATCACCGAAATCGCTGTTTTCGTGCTATTTGATGCGAAAAACACGTTTTCTGGTGTTTTCTGCACTCCACAGTGCGTTTGAAATGCGGAAACTGCGATATCTTCGTTTTCGTGGGGTTTCCAGGTGAGGCATGTATTTTCTACGATAATCTTGAATATTCTTCTGTGAGAAGTATGCAGAATCACCGAAATCGCTGTTTTCGTGCTATTTAATGCGAAAAACACGTTTTCTGGTGTTTTCAGCACTCCACAGTGCGCTTGACGTGCGGAAACTGCAATACTTTCGTTTTCGTGGGGTTTCCAGCCGAGATATGCATTTTCTACGATAATCTTGAATATTCTTCTGTGAGAAGGATGCAGAATAACCGCAAACGCTGTTGTCGTGCTATTTGATGCGAAAAACACGTTTTCTGGTGTTTGCAGCACTCCACAGTGCGTTTGATATGCGGAAGCAGCGATATCTTCGTTTTCGTGGGGTTTCAAGGTGAGATATGCATTTTCGGTGATATTCTTCATGATTATTCTGTGACAAGTGTGCAGAATCACCAAAATCGCTGTTGTCGTGCTATTTGATGCGAGAAACACGTTTTCTGGTGCTTTCTGCACTCCACAGTGCGCTTGAAATGCGGAAATTCCAATACCTTCGTTTTCGTGGGGTTTCCAGCCGAGATATGCATTTTCTACGATAATCTTGAATATTCTTCTGTGAGAAGGATGCAGGATTACCGAAATCGCTGTTGTCGTGCTACTTGATGCGAAAAACACGATTTCTGGTGTTATCAGCACTCCACAGTGCGCTTGACATGCGGAAACTGCAATATCTTCGTTTTCGTGGGGTTTCAAGGTGAGATATGCATTTTCGGTGATAATCTTCATGATTATTCTGTGACAAGTGTGCAGAATCACCAAAATCGCTGTTTTCGTGCTATTTGATGCGAAAAACACGTTTTCTGGTGTTATCAGCACTCCACAGTGCGTTTGAATTGCGGAAACTGCAATATCTTCGTTTTCGTGGGGTTTCAACGTGAGATATGCATTTTCGGTGATAATCTTCATGATTATTTTGTGACAAGTGTGCAGAATCACCAAAATCGCTGTTTTCGTGCTATTTGATGCGAAAAACACGTTTTCTGGTGTTATCAGCACTCCACAGTGCGCTTGACATGCGGAAACTGCAATATCTTCGTTTTCGTGGGGTTTCAAGGTGAGATATGCATTTTCGGTGATAATCTTCATGATTATTCTGTGACAAGTGTGCAGAATCACCGAAATCGCTGTTGTCGTGCTATTTGATGCGAGAAACACGTTTCCTGGTGTTGGCAGCACTCCACAGTGCGCTTGATATGCGGAAGCAGCGATATCTTCGTTTTCGTAGGGTTTCAAGGTGAGATATGCATTTTCGGTGATAATCTTCATGATTATTCTGTGACAAGTGTGCAGAATCACCAAAATCGCTGTTTTCGTGCTATTTGATGAGAAAAAAACGTTTTCTGGTGCTTTCTGCACTCCACAGTGCGTTTGAAATGCGGAAACTGCAATACCTTCGTTTTCGTGGGGTTTCCAGCCGAGATATGCATTTTCTACGATAATCTTGAATATTCTTCTGTGAGAAGGATCCGAAATCGCCGTTGTCGTGCTATTTGATGCGAAAAACACGTTTTCTGGTGTTTTCTGCACTCCACAGTGCGTTTGAAATGCGGAAACTGCGATATCTTCGTTTTCGTGGGGTTTCCAGCCGAGATATGCATTTTCTACGATTATCTTGAATATTCTTCTGTGAGAAGGATGCAGAATAACCGAAAACGCTGTTGTCGTGCTATTTGATGCGAAAAACACGTTTTCTGGTGTTTGCAGCACTCCACAGTGCGTTTGATATGCGGAAGCAGCGATATCTTCGTTTTCGTGGGGTTTCAAGGTGAGATATGCATTTTCGGTGATAATCTTCATGATTATTCTGTGACAAGTGTGCAGAATCACCAAAATCGCTGTTGTCGTGCTATTTGATGCGAAAAACACGTTTTCTGGTGTTTGCAGCACTCCACAGTGCGTTTGATATGCGGAAGCAGCCATATCTTCGTTTTCGTGGGGTTTCAAGGTGAGATATGCATTTTCGGTGATAATCTTCATGATTATTCTGTGACAAGTGTGCAGAATCACCAAAATCGCTGCTTTCGTGCTATTTGATGCGAAAAACACGTTTTCTGGTGTTTTCAGCACTCCACAGTGCGCTTGACATGCGGAAACTGCAGTATCTTCGTTTTCGTGGGGTTTCCAGCCGAGATATGCATTGTCAGTGATAATCTTCATGATTCTTCTGTAACAAGTGTGGAGAACCACCGACATCGCTGTTTTCGTGCTATTGAATGCAAAAAACACGTTTTCTGGTGTTTTCAGCACTCCACAGTGGGCTTGACATGCGGAAAATGCAATACCATCGTTTTCGTGGGGTTTCCAGCCGAGATATGCATTTTCTACGATAATCTTGAATATTCTTCTGTGAGAAGGATGCAGAATAACCGAAATCGCTGTTGTCGTGCTATTTGATGCGAAAAACACGTTTTCTGGTGTTTTCAGCACTCCACAGTGCGCTTGACATGCGGAAACTGCAATATCTTCGTTTTCGTGGGGTTTCCAGCCGAGATATGCATTGTCAGTGATAATCTTCATGATTCTTCTTTAACAAGTGTGGAGAACCACCGACATCGCTGTTTTCGTGCTATTGAATGCGAAAAACACGTTTTCTGGTGTTTTCAGCACTCCATAGTGGGCTTGACATGCGGAAAATGCAATACCATCGTTTTCGTGGGGTTTCCAGCCGAGATATGCATTTTCTACGATAATCTTGAATATTCTTCTGTGAGAAGGATGCAGAATAACCGAAATCGCTGTTGTCGTGCTATTTGATGCGAAAAACACGTTTTCTGGTGTTTTCTGCACTCCACAGTGCGTTTGGTATGCGTAAACTGCGATATCTTCGTTTTCGTGGTGTTTCCAGCTGAGAAATGTATTTTCTACGATAATCTTGGATATTCTTCTGTGAGAAGTATGCAGAATCACCGAAACCGCTGTTTACGTGCTATTTAATTCGAAATAACACGTTTCCTGGTGTTCC